>JASANE010006669.1:0-68278 GCA_030248225.1 Trileptium ribeirensis
TCATATGAACCGTGCCGAAAGCACCACGATACTTGACTGGAGCCACCTCGGTTATATATATCGGAACAACACCGGATGCAGAGCCAAGATTGATACCAAGCAGAATTCGGCCAAGAATAAGTAGTTCTGGTAGCTTTGTTACTGAAAATACTGACACTTTTTGGTAAACTTGTAACTGAACACAGCAGTTTATCTACTGGAAATACCAAGCAGGATTCGGCCAAGAATAATTAGTTCTGGTAGCTTTGTTACTGAAAATACAGACACTTTTTGGTTAAACTTGTAATTGAACACAACAGTTTACCTACTGGAAATACCAAGCAGGATTCTGCCAATAATAAGTAGTCCTGGTAGCTTTGTTACTAAAAATACTGTCACTTTTTGATTAAACGTGTAGCTGAACACAACAGTTTATCTACTGGAAAAACCAAACAGTATTAGACCAAGAATAAGTAGTTCTGGTAGCTTTGTTACTGAAAATACTGACACTTTTTGGTTAAACTTGTAACTGAACACAGCAGTTTATCTACTGGAAATACCAAGCAGGATTCTGCCAAGAATAAGTAGTTCTGGTAGCTTTGTTACTGAAAATACAGACACTTTTTGGTCAAACTTGTAATTGAACACAACAGTTTACCTACTGGAAATACCAAGCAGGATTCTGCCAATAATAAGTAGTCCTGGTAGCTTTGTTACTAAAAATACTGACACTTTTTGGTTAAACGTGTAGCTGAACACAACAGTTTATCTACTGGAAAAACCAAACAGTATTAGGCCAAGAATAAGTAGTTCTGGTAGCTTTGTTACTGAAAATACTGACACTTTTTGGTTAAACTTGTAACTGAACACAGCAGTTTATCTACTGGAAATACCAAGCAGAATTCTGCCAAGAATAAGTAGTTCTGGTAGCTTTGTTACTGAAAATACAGACACTTTTTGGTCAAACTTGTAATTGAACACAACTGTTTACCTACTTGAAATACCAAGCAGGATTCTGCCAATAATAAGTAGTCCTGGTAGCTTTGTTACTAAAAATACTGACACTTTTTGGTTAAACGTGTAGCTGAACACAACAGTTTATCTACTGGAAAAACCAAACCGTATTCGGCCAAGAATAAGTAGTTCTGGTAGCTTTGTTACTGAAAATACTGACACTTTTTGGTTAAACTTGTAACTGAACACAGCAGTTTATCTACTGGAAATACCAAGCAGGATTCTGCCAAGAATAAGTAGTTCTGGTAGCTTTGTTACTGAAAATACAGACACTTTTTGGTCAAACTTGTAATTGAACACAACAGTTTACCTACTGGAAATACCAAGCAGGATTCTGCCAAGAATAAGTAGTTCTGGTAGCTTTGTTACTGAAAATACAGACACTTTTTGGTCAAACTTGTAATTGAACACAACAGTTTACCTACTGGAAATACCAAGCAGGATTCTTCCAAGAATAAGTAGTTCTGGTAGCTTTGTTACTGAAAATACAGACACTTTTTGGTCAAACTTGTAATTGAACACAACAGTTTACCTACTGGAAATACCAAGCAGGATTCTGCCAATAATAAGTAGTCCTGGTAGCTTTGTTACTGAAAATACAGACACTTTTTGGTCAAACTTGTAATTGAACACAACAGTTTACCTACTGGAAATACCAAGCAGGATTCTGCCAAGAATAAGTAGTTCTGGTAGCTTTGTTACTGAAAATACTGACACTTTTTGGTTAAACTTGTAACTGAACACAGCAGTTTATCTACTGGAAATACCAAGCAGGATTCTGCCAAGAATAAGTAGTTCTGGTAGCTTTGTTACTGAAAATACAGACACTTTTTGGTCAAACTTGTAATTGAACACAACAGTTTACCTACTGGAAATACCAAGCAGGATTCTGCCAAGAATAAGTAGTTCTGGTAGCTTTGTTACTGAAAATACAGACACTTTTGTCAAACTCTATTCAAACCACGATTTCCCTTTGGAAATACCAACAGGATTCTCCAAGATAAGTAGTTCTGGGACTTCTTTGGTCAAACTTGTAATTGAACACAACAGTTTACCTACTGGAAATACCAAGCAGGATTCTGCCAATAATAAGTAGTACTGGTAGCTTTGTTACTGAAAATACAGACACTAAACAAAAATAACTTTTGGTCAAACTTGTAATTGAACACAACAGTTTACCTACTGGAAATACCAAGCAGGATTCTGCCAAGAATAAGTAGTTCTGGTAGCTTTGTTACTGAAAATACTGACACTTTTTGGTTAAACTTGTAACTGAACACAGCAGTTTATCTACTGGAAATACCAAGCAGGATTCTGCCAAGAATAAGTAGTTCTGGTAGCTTTGTTACTGAAAATACAGACACTTTTTGGTCAAACTTGTAATTGAACACAACAGTTTACCTACTGGAAATACCAAGCAGGATTCTGCCAATAATAAGTAGTCCTGGTAGCTTTGTTACTAAAAATACTGACACTTTTTGGTTAAACGTGTAGCTGAACACAACAGTTTATCTACTGGAAAAACCAAACAGTATTAGGCCAAGAATAAGTAGTTCTGGTAGCTTTGTTACTGAAAATACTGACACTTTTTGGTTAAACTTGTAACTGAACACAGCAGTTTATCTACTGGAAATACCAAGCAGGTTTCTGCCAAGAATAAGTAGTTCTGGTAGCTTTGTTACTGAAAATATTGACACTTTTTGGTTAATATTGTAACTGAACACACTGGAAATACATAGAACCCGAATGTCGTGTACGGAGTGTGGGCGCTGTTGACGGGCACATATAAGTGTAAACAGCAATTTGCAAATCAATAATATATTAATTTGAAAATTGCTGCGCATAAAATAACTCTATTAGTTCAAGGCGTCAGATTAAGTTATGATTATATTTTTAGCAGCTACAGTAGACTTAACAACATAATAGATAGATCAAGGAAAATGATTCCATCATTTAGTCTTTTACATCCTAAATGAAATTATATTTCCGAGTATCGATGAATAATTATTGGACGCCAAGACGAAGCGAACCTCAAACGCTAGGGTGAGTCACTCTTACTAATCACTGAGCTATTTTGGAGCTATTGCTTGGGTAGTGAATAACAACTCACATACTATCGGGCTGTATTCGCATGAATTTACTTAGTACAACACATTCGAACGCAATTAGTTGCTGTGGAATAACTGCAGGAGTTACATAATTAACATGTGGCGGACTAAATTCTGACTAACCCTTTACGTCCTGAATTATATTTACGTTTCGTGTGTCGATAAAAATTATTGGTCGGCGGGAAGTAGCGAACCCCGAGCGTTCGGGGAAAGGGCACTTTAATGCGCATGACCTGTGTTCTAAACCTTGTTAGAAACCGATTGCATGGCTTTGTCACGTTAAACTATAGAAAGGCAGTTGTGTACTGATCAGGGATTTTTTTTATTAAACTGGTCAAACTTTTGCTCATTTATAAGAAACACCGGTTAAATTTAAGAATCCTAGGTCATTTTTAGCAAAGACCAACAGTCCCATTAAAGGCTTCGACCAACCGGTCGGAGATTTGTTATGTCTGAAAAGTACTTTGGCAGACCTAGTTGCATAACTAGTTGCATCTTCAACGATTCTCAAAAATGGTCATTTCGCGAAGCGTCCAATACAATACACGATGAAAATCGGGCCTAGAAAATGTATAGAACTGAAAATTGTTTTTCGTATTTTATGTTAGTTCATACACTTGTCATTTTATGGTCATTTTTACGAAATGTTGGACATTTTGAGATATCGTAGTTGACGCAAAAATTAGTCTAGTTTTCCATACAGCTGACAATGCCGCATATATGTATGACCAAAAAGTCTCTAACCTGAAATCAACATATGCAGCGTGAACTTGATGATGCTTTATTGTATGCTAAACCCAAATGCAGATCATTTATGTGAGTTGTAAAATAAAATAGGGACTTGTCGAGCCCAAGATTGTGAAGTACAAGTGTATTCTGCAACATAAGTAAACACCGCGACAATGTTTCACATGCAGCTATATAGAGCTTCTTCAAGTTTAAAATGCAGATGGTGATTGCAGGTTAGAGACTTTTTGGTCGTACATATGCATTTTAAACTTGACGATGCTGTATTGTATCCTAGGCCAAATTCAAATAATTTATATGTGAGTTGTAAAATAAAATAGGGAAATGTCGAGCCCAAGTTTTTGAATTATAAGTGTATTCTGCAACATAAGTAAACACCGCGACAATGTTTCACATGCAGCTACATAGAGCTTCTTCAAGTTTAAAATGCAGATGGTGATTCCAGGTTACAGACTTTTTGGTCGTACATATGCATTTTAAACTTGACGATGCTTTATTGTATCCTAGGCCAAATTCAAATAATTTATGTGAGTTGTAAAATAAAATAGGCACTTGTCGAGCCCAAGTTTGTGAAGTACAAGTGTATTCTGCAACATAAATAAACACCACAATAATGTTTCATATGCAGCTAGATAGAGCTTCTTCAAGTTTAAAAAGCAGATGATGATTCCAGGCTAGAGACTTTTTTGTCATACATATGCATTTTAAACTTGATGATGCTTTGTTGTATCCTAACCCAAATTCAAATAATTTATGTGATTTGTAAAATAAAATAGGTACTTGTCGAGCTCAAGTTTGTGAAGTGCAAGTGTATTCTGCAACATAAGTAAACACCGCGATAACGTTTCATATGCAGCTATATAGAGCTTCTTCAAGTTTAAAATGCAGATGGTGATTCCAGGTTAGAGACTTTTTGGTCATACATATGCATTTTAAACTTGATGATGCTTTATTGTATCCTAACCCAAATTCAAATAATTTATGTGAGTTGTAAAATAAAATAGGGACTTGGGTGATTCCAGGTTAGAGACTTTTTGGTCATACATATGCATTTTAAACTTTATGATGCTTTACTGTATGTTAATCCAAATTCAAATAATTTATGTGAGTTGTAAAATGTAACAGGGACTTGTCGAGCCCAAGTTTTTTGAATTATAAGTGTATTTGCAACATGAGTAAACACCACAATAATGTTTAATATGCAGCTAGATAGAGCTTCTTCATATTTAAAATGCAGATAGTGAGTCCAGATTAGAGACTTTTTGGTCATACATATGCATTTCAAACTTGATGATGCTTTATTGTATCCTAACCCAAATTCAAATAATTTATATGAGTTGTAAAATAAATAGGAAATCGACATTAAAAATATAAAATGTTCACATGGGACTTGGGTGATTCCAGGTTAGAGACTTCTTGGTCATACATATGCATTTTAAACTTTATGATGCTTTATTGTATGCTAATCCAAATTCAAATAATTTACGTGAGTTGTAAAATAAAATAGGGAAATGTCGAACCCAAGTTTTTGAATTATAAGTGTATTCTGCAACATAAGTAAACACCGCGACAATGTTTCACATGCAGCTACATAGAGCTTCTTCAAGTTTAAAATACAGATGGTGATTGCAGGTTAGAGACTTTTTGGTCATACATATGCATTTTAAACTTGACGATGCTGTATTGTATCCTAAGCCAAATTCAAATAATTTATATGTGAGTTGTAGAATAAAATAGGGAAATGTCGAGCCCAAGTTTGTGAAGTACAAGTGTATTCTGCAACATAAGTAAACACCACAATAATGTTTCATATGCAGCTAGATAGAGCTTCTTCAAGTTTAAAAAGCAGAGGATGATTCCAGGCTAGAGACTTTTTAGTCATACATATGCATTTCAAACTTGATGATGCTTTATTGTATCCTAACCCAAATTCAAATAATTTATGTGATTTGTAAAATAAAATAGGTACTGCTATTTCTAGTTAGAGACACAATTTGCGGCTCCTCCCTATACCCTACTATATATAATTTTTTGCTTTATTGTATGCTAATCCAATTCAAATAATTTATGTGTTTACATTAACAGACTTTCACCCAAATAATTTATTAGTTGTAAAATGTAACAGGACTTGCGGTTGAGCAAGTTTGTGAAGTACAAGTGTATTCTGCAACATGAGTAAACGCTAAATAATGTTTAATAGCACCGCGATAACGTTTCAATTTAAATGCAGCTAGGAGTCCAGATAGAGCTTTTTGGTCATACATATGCTTTCCCCCCCAAGTTTAAAATGCAGATGGTGATTCCAGGCTAGAGACTTTTTGGTCATACATATGCATTTCAAACTTGATGATGCTTTATTGTATCCTAACCCAAATTCAAATAATTTATATGAGTTGTAAAATAAATTAGGGACTTGGGTGATTCCAGGTTAGAGACTTCTTGGTCATACATATGCATTTTAAACTTTATGATGCTTTATTGTATGCTAATCCAAATTCAAATAATTTACGTGAGTTGTAAAATAAAATGGGGAAATGTCGAGCCCAAGTTTTTGAATTATAAGTGTATTCTGCAACATAAGTAAACACCGCGACAATGTTTCACATGCAGCTACATAGAGCTTCTTCAAGTTTAAAATGCAGATGGTGATTGCAGGTTAGAGACTTTTTGGTCATACATATGCATTTTAAACTTGACGATGCTGTATTGTATCCTAAGCCAAATTCAAATAATTTATATGTGAGTTGTAAAATAAAATAGGGAAATGTCGAGCCCAAGTTTTTGAATTATAAGTGTATTCTGCAACATAAGTAAACACCGCGACAATGCTTCACATGCAGCTACATAGAGCTTCTTCAAGTTTAAAATGCAGATGGTGATTGCAGGTTAGAGACTTTTTGGTCATACATATGCATTTTAAACTTGACGATGCTGTATTGTATCCTAAGCCAAATTCAAATAATTTATATGTGAGTTGTAAAATAAAATAGGTACTTGTCAAGCCCAAGTTTGTGAAGTACAAGTGTATTCTGCAACATAAGTAAACACCACAATAATGTTTCATATGCAGCTAGATAGAGCTTCTTCAAGTTTAAAAAGCAGATGATGATTCCAGGCTAGAGACTTTTTAGTCATACATATGCATTTTAAACTTGATGATGCTTTGTTGTATCCTAACCCAAATTCAAATAATTTATGTGATTTGTAAAATAAAATAGGTACTTGTCGAGCTCAAGTTTGTGAAGTGCAAGTGTATTCTGCAACATAAGTAAACACCGCGATAACGTTTCATATGCAGCTATATAGAGCTTCTTCAAGTTTAAAATGCAGATGGTGATTCCAGGTTAGAGACTTTTTGGTCATACATATGCATTTTAAACTTGATGATGCTTTATTGTATCCTAACCCAAATTCAAATAATTTATGTGAGTTGTAAAATAAAATAGGGACTTGGGTGATTCCAGGTTAGAGACTTTTTGGTCATACATATGCATTTTAAACTTTATGATGCTTTATTGTATGCTAATCCAAATTCAAATAATTTATGTGAGTTGTAAAATGTAACAGGGACTTGTCGAGCCCAAGTTTTTTGAATTATAAGTGTGTTCTGCAACATGAGTAAACGCCACAATAATGTTTAATATGCAGCGAGATAGAGCTTCTTCAAATTTAAAATGCAGATAGTGAGTCCAGATTAGAGACTTTTTGGTCATACATATGCATTTCAAACTTGATGATGCTTTATTGTATCCTAACCCAAATTCAAATAATTTATATGAGTTGTAAAATAAATTAGGGACTTGGGTGATTCCAGGCTAGAGACTTTTTGGTCATACATATGCATTTTAAACTTGATGATGTTTTATTTTATCCTAACCCAAATTCAAATAATTTTTGTGAGTTGTAAAATAAAATAGAGGCTCGGGCGGTTCCAGGCTATAGACTTTTTTGTCATACGTATGCATTTTAAACTTGATGATGCTTTATGGTATCCTAACACAACTTCAAATAATTTATATGAGTTGTAAAATAAAATAGGTACTTGTCGAGCCCAAGTTTGTGAAGTACAAGTGTATTCTGCAACATAAGTAAACATCGCAATAATACTTCATATGCAGCTACTTCTTTAAGTTTAAAACGCAGTTGGTGATTTCAGGCTAGAAACTTTTTGGTCATACATATGCATTTTAAACTTGATGATGCTTTATTGTTTGATAACCCAAATTCTAATAATTTATGTGAGTTGTAAAATAAAATAGGGATTTAAGTGATTCCAGGCTAGAGACTTTTTTGGTCATACATATGCATTTTAAACTTGATGATGCTTTATTTTATCCTAACCCACATTCAAATAATTTTTGTGAGTTGTAAAATAAAATAGAGACTCGGGCAATTCCAGGCTAGAGACTTTTTGGTCATATATATGCATTTTAAACTTGATGATGCTTTGTGTCCTAACCCAAGTTCAAATAATTTATGTGAGTTATAAAATAAAATAGGAACTTGTCGAGCTCAAGTTTTTTTAATTATAGTGCATAAATCCAGTCAATTATTATAGTGTTTTCTATAAAGTTTGTACCGTTATCAGGTCATAAATATAGCAGTAGTCATAAACATAGCAGTGAAATTGGTCCTGCTTTGTTCGATATTTTCACTGCACCTGTTGTGAATATTATAAGTAATGCGGGTTTCAGCGTTCACAACTATGTTGATGACGTGCAAATATACAAACACATATAGCTAGTGGAGTTGGCATCGTTGGAAAATCTTCTGCTCAATCTGAAAGACTGGTTTTACAACAATAAAGTCAAGCTAAATGACATTAAAACGTAGTCAATCTGCTTCAGTCTTCGAAACTTTACTGGAACTAGTACCAAGTTTGGTGAATCCATAATTTACCCATCGCCGACTGTTAAAATATTTGGTGTGACTCTAGACTTCAAACTGGACTTTAATAAATATATAAGTGCTGTAACAGGTACTTGTCAATGGAAACTCCGTGAAATAAGTTGGGTTCGACGACGACTAGATTCTGAAACTGTTACAAGCGTAGTACAGACAATTGTTATGTTACGGCTTGACTACTATAACGTTCTTTACATTAACACCCCGAAACGACATCTCCAACCAAAGAAAACGCCACTGTGCAGCGAGAGTGGTTAGGTGTTCAAGGGGCTGGGAACACATAATTCATATTGTGGCAGCTTCACTGGTTACAGCTATATCAGCGTTTTGTATACAAGCCACGGCTAGTTGTTCGAAAGGCACTCCTACCTAGGGATGTGGAGCGAAGCGCTTCGGAGCGGTCCGCTCCGCGCTCCGTAGGGTGGGGCGGAGCGGAGCGCCCAAGCTCCGTAGGGCGGAGCGGAGCGCTATGACTAAATCGGAGCGCGCTCCGGAGCGCGGAGCGCTCCGCTCAAAAGTGGAGCGCTCCGCATGAAAGTGGAGCGCTCCACTATTTTGGTGCGCTCCGGCTCAAAATTCAACGATTTTGAGATGCCAACAACCTTTTTGTTGTTTTTAAGTTAAATAGATGTTTTATACGTAAGTTAGCTCCTAACTTTATGAAACCAAAAACTGTCCACCTGAGATACTTGCCGGTCGACACACACAAATGCATTGCGTACCTAACATACAATTATTGTGAGCAGCTATATATAGGTAATAACTAAAATGAATTTAAAAAAACAAGAAAAATGCTATTATGTAACAGGCCCGTTCCGGCCCGTTACGTGCTCTTGTGGGATTTTGACGTGAAAATCATCGTTAAAACATTTCCGAGCTGAACCTGGTTACGGGGCAGTGGTTTTCGAGTGAGGTTAAGGCGTACGAATCGAAGACCCGTGGAAACTGAATTTTATCGGAGTAAAAGTGGTTTACTGCATGGTGCCAGGGCAGTACTTATGAAATTGTATTGATTAACCCCGCTTTATTAATTTGCTTGTCATAACCTTGCTAATTAATAATTGATGTGCATTCTATAACCTTGCTAATTAACATCTAATGTTTTTTTATCTTTGCTGTTGCTTATGTGTGTCTATTATATTTTGCCATTGCATGCCTTGGTTGAAACCATTTCGATATTTATTAGGACCCAAGCCAGAAGGCTGGGAAGAAACAGGCTCTTCTTCTAACTCGACCGACATTTGGCTAGGAAAATCACGAGGCGGCACGTGAGAAGGAGATAAAAGTTGCGGAACTCGACCACCAGCCTTTTTCCATTGAAACTTTAAAATTTAGGCCGTCCGGGAATAGGAGGCCTTTGACAATTTAAGGGATCGGAAAGCAATCAAAATCAGGACTATCAGCTTTGCCTGGTTCAAGCTAACTATAGCTTAATGGTCGCAAAAGTAAGCTGAAACAAATGGGTTACGGTAGTTTCCGATTATTCGGAAATAACGGACCCCGGGCCTGTTTATCGGTCCGTAACCGTCCAACGGTTCAGATTTACCGAAAATGTCCCGAGTACATTTCGGTAGAGAATTTTTCGGGCTTTCGAACGAGCCCAAAACATCACGAATTTCTGGAGGATTTCCTGAGATATTCTGGGGACGAACAGGTGAACATTCAATTAACAGCCAATACTTACGCTAGGTTTGGCTGGAGACCATGGTTCCGAGTGGACATAACCTAGGCTTATATGGAAATATAGTTATGCATATATATGTGTACTGCGTGACCTTCGTGACTCGGTGTGTCTATTTTTCCGCCCCCACCGTATCAAAACCCTTCTTTTATAGCCTCCTCTGACGCCTTAAATTGCTTGACCACCATACTAACAATTGGTCTTTCTGGTTACCATCGGATCAGCGATTGAAAGTACGCGTGTTTGTGAGTAGTCTACCCATCTAGGCATCTGGCGAGGCCCCGCGGGTCTCGACCTGACCAGTCCTCCCGCTGTCATATAACTTATTTCTCTGTTTTCTAATGTACTACGAAAATTCAACACAAAATTCCGTCAGTTTGTATCAACTCCGTATCTGACCCCAGACCCTGAGTGTGCTCATGCGCCTGGTCCTGGCGAGTACAACGATATCCGGCGGGTCTCCGCCCGACCCCTCGCTAGCTCGTTATGACCGTCAAAGTGCCCCCAATTTGGCATACCGACTGCAAGTGGGTACAAACCAATCGAAAATTTAACCCCAACTCAAAAGTAGGCAAAACGCCCCTCATGGCATTCCCCCACGTCGAGATATCTTCAACGATGCCCGGCGGGCCTCCGTCAGTCGCCACGTTAACCCGGGACGGCCGACAACGCGCCACCACCATTACCGACACTCTCTCTATCAGTCGAGATTTTAGTGCCCCTCTGCCCGCTGCCGATAAGGCAGGGAAAACACCCCTCGTTTGAATCGCCCTTCCAAAGCGAGTTCAACGATGCCCGGCGGGCGTCGCTCCGCCCAACCGTTAGAGCGGGGAAGCCCGCTGAAACCCTGTATGCTAATACATATCGGAACCCAAAACTGGGTTCCGACCCGCCGTTGCGCCTAACCCCCTCGTGTTTGGTATCATTTGGTTCCGTTCTTCGTCCTGGGACTGAATTTTGCCCCAGCCCCTCGAAATTTCCTCGGAAACCCCCTGTCCCGACTCCCTTCCCGTGTCCCTTCCTTTCCGTCTTTTCTTTTTCTCCACTCTCTCTAACCGACTTCTTTGGTCGGTTGTCGTCGCTGCTGTCGCCATGATTGTGTTATGTGTGTGTGCGTGTGTGTATGTGTATGTGTTGTTGTTGTTGTTGTGCTGTTGTGCTGATGTTGTTGTGGTTCTGCGTGTTTCTAGTGTGAACTTGAGCGACCTTTCTGTCGCTCAGGTCGCCTGTGCGTCTCATGTGTAGTGTGTGCTCATGAGTATTGTATGTGTATGTGTATGTATATCTGGATATAGGTATATATATATATAGTATGTAAGACGACACAAAAAACAGGACATGTAGGGACAGGACATACAAAATTCTGTTAAATTTGTGAGTTTTACGGACGGACTGGACTAGGACGACTAGGGATGATGGGGGGTAGATTTAGGGCCTTCCTGTGGGCTCCGGGAGTTCCTGAATAGGACCCCGGATATATCAAAAGGTACCTAGGAATGTGCTGCTTCCCAGAACACGAAATAAGCTCATTCCTACCTTCGGTTCTCCCCTTTTCGGGACGTCTAAAGACGTCCTGTCGGGATATTTGAAATTTAGCTAGGAATGCCAGGAATGCTAGGAATGTTTGGCTTTATCTTGTAAGCCGACATATAAACGTGCAATGTTTGCACGTTTATCCATGGATAGGGCGATAAAATTTAGCCCCAGATGGCCTCCAAATAAGCTTAGTTAAGTGATGAATGAGGCAGCTAACTCGCCAAATAGCTGAAATTTGACCTCAAATCGGCGAGTTAGCTGGGGGGAAAATTTGATGAATGGGGACAAGAAGACAAAAAGGATGGATTCCAGCTTACTTCAAGCATGCTAATGCACCAAACTTGGTTTCGAAATTTAAAATTTGACGGGTGATTTAATCGTTTTCGTGGGACATTTGGGGGATAACGACCAATCTAAGTTAGGTAAGAGGTTTAAAAGATCTGAGTAATGGATTCTGGATAAGTTTTTGACAAGAATTTGGGAATACAGATGGGGTAAAATCTGAGATTTTGGGAGAAAACTCACAGATGGTCGACCTCCGAGTATTCGGAGGGTTCAAATTTGATGTCGGCGATTTCGATTGAAGCCGACTCTCTCTAAAGGGGACCCAGGGTTTACGATAGCTGTCAAAATCAAAATCTTGGGAATTTTTCGATTGGACGCCCGGTTTGAACTAAAAAAAGTGGGCGTTGAAAGAGCTTCTCCGATTGGGTAGCGACAAAATCGCTATCCTTCAATATAGGCGAAAATTTTGAGGCTACGACTACCGCGTCGTCTCTTCGAATCAGTTCGACTTCGGCAGCGCGGAGTTCGGTCGACTTTACTGACCGGCTCCGACGCTAGAGCTTTATTACATTGGTTTCGCAATTCGTTTCGCTTTTCCGTGCTTTTTCTTCGCTTTGCGTTCGGAATGGGATTCGACCGATGGAGGACCCGCGTAGACATCTTCCGTCTCGCGGAAGGGGACTAGCAGTTGCTGTCCCGGACCGAACGTCGTAAGTCAATAAGCGAACCAGGCCTATGGGGGTTTATTTTCCCTAGATCAAGATGTAACAGATCATCAAACTTTACATGGTTATAGTGCGATTCAAAGTTTCGGTAGTTCGACTGGACGCCCGTCGTAGGACGTCCGATGTACTCGTGTGGAGCTGTCACATTTTCACATGGCCTTTGAAAAAACCTCCTCCGTCGAGTTCCGTTTTGGGGACGCGTTGAGTGATTGCACGGGGGGTGTTAGATTGTGAACGCACCAGTCGAAGTAGTTCTGATTCCCCGTGGTCATAGGTAAGGCAGATTGAAATGGACGCTTCTCGTCCATGTTTTACATGATGCGTCGCTCTTGAGTTTTAGGGTAGTTGAACATTTCCTGAGCCGACCACGGTAAAATTTCACCGATGATTTATAGGGACAGGCTTACGTGTTTGCGTTTCTGGTTTACAAAAGTAGAGCTTAGTAGACTGTTCGGTGCTCATGCCGCTGCTTGAGCTCGGACCGACGTCGCAGTTAGGGACAGAGGGCTAGCCTCTGTCGGGCTTTAGGAAGCCCCAAAACTTCGTTTACCAGTTTGAGCTAAGTAAATTTGGGGAATATAAAAGACTAAGCAAATTCTAAGTGATTTCAGCTTGAGTATAAGGTATTGGCACTCCGTAAGGAGCGATTTTTACACAATCTTTGTACGATTTTGCCAACCTCCGGTTTGTTCGCTAGTCAGACGGTTATCGCTGGCATTACCTAAGGATCAGTTACCGACATCCCGAGCCCTCGACAGCCCCTCATGACTAAACTTACTAGGCGCTTGTAAAAGAGACTGTCTCACCATGTTTGCTTCGAAATTGTCTCTGTTCAACTATTAAGTTTACCGACGCTCACCATAGTACGTAGCAGTGGTTAAGCTCGGCGGTAGTGAATAGGAAAACTCCCCGTACTAAAACGAACCGTCCGCATGGTTAGGGATCACAATCCCCCGCTATTCCCGCTTCCAAAAGCTCGGCACCGTGCCCCGCCCTTAAACAAAAAAACAATGGTCTACAACATCCTCTCTTCAATAAAGGAAAATCGCGACCATTCGCAACTCGCTTTGACCCCAACCCGAGCAAGTGCAAAACCCCGCTTTCTTTTCAGAGCGACTTGATCGCTGAGTTTAGGCATTTTTCTATTTTATCTCTGGTTGCCCGTTAGGCTATGTACTATGTAGGCTCTTGCTTTGAGTTTTACTGTTTTTCTCTCTCTCCTTTTCCAGTTTCCCTTGTTAGGTTTCGATCCTGCACGGGGAATTTAAGTCCGCTGCAGATTTTTTTCAGTACTAACGACTCGACTATCGAGTTCTGACAAAATTTAATAAAATGTCAGTAATAACTCAACCTCAACTGTACACTTTGGACAGTGCAGTTGAGACACTGTACAATTTCGATGTGTACGGTGTAATAAGGACTTAGGATGAGCGATAGAGAGAGAATAGGAAAGAAAACAACGACAAAGGAAACAAAGAAAAGAAAGGGAAGGAAAAGAAAGAAACCGAACACAGAAACAACAGCGAAAAAGGGACGCAAACGCGTCCGCGGGCGAAATGCCCACGCCCCCTGCCCGGTAGAGTCGCGGAAACAAGTCGACCGGCCCAGCCAGCCCCACCTAAGATTTTCCCGGAACTGTTGAAAAAGGGGACGGAGATTGTCGAAAAGTTACTGTAGGCAACTCCGCCAGGTAAACCCAGCGACGCCCCGGACAAGTGTGCCGGTTTTAATCGTTACTCGTCCGTCCAAAATCGACCCCCACCGTCACGAACTAACCATACACGGATTTTTAGGACTCGCGACAGTCGAGCTCTGCTTAAGACACGGAGAGAAACGATTACCACTTAGGGTAGGATCTGTTCTAAGGGCAAACCGTTGTGATAAACTAGATAGGGTCTGTAGACAGGATTTGCAGGACCACGATGGTATACTGCACGGAGTTTAGTTTTGTTTGTGCATCTGACTATTCTGGATACCGCGTTTATATCATGATGTTTTTGGTGATCGCCCAATTTAGTTATCACTGCCAAACTTTCATAACAATGTATTGAATGTACCCAATTTGGTCTGTTTAGTATGAATATTCCTCAACCTGTACTACGGATTCAAGCCTAATTGTACTATAGTTCGTACTTTGGTCGATTAAACTGTTTTGTGTTCCATAGCCTAGGCATGTCGTGTGTGTAGCTCGTATCCGTGCTCCGGTTGCCGCACGCCTGACTATCTTGCCAGTGCCTTACTGGCGCACCACCTACTCCGCGCGATACCCTGTTTTCTTCTTCCCCTGTTGGTCGCAATTTACGTTGAGTACGTGCAGCCCGCGTCTTACTGAGAGCGAACTTCGAAGCACGCCAGAATATACGACCCGCGTTGTAACTGAGTCCGTTACGGCTAAGGAACCAAGTAAAGGCCGCGGGTACAGATTTTGGCCCGGTATGTCCGGGAACACTTTCGCTCATCCTACCCATCTTCCAATGTAGAAATAGGCAGAAGAATGTGCGACCGGACAGTTCGGATACGACTCTTTTCACTCCTTACTACTGTAAATGATGCTCCAATTACTCATTTGCGTTTCTATATCGTAATGCACTTTTGGAATAAAATGTTGAAAAGCACACACATGGTTCCGTGTTACTCATCTCCTAGCGTCATGAGTGCGTCCTAATGGACGGGCCAACCCCGCGTGCCATGGCTTGACGAAGGGAATATTCCAAGCCCTGACACGTGCGGTTCGCCCTGAATATTTGTACTTTTAACGACGGAGTTATAGCGAGAATGGCCTATCGAATTACCTACCGAACTCATTCGTGAAATTAGTACACGCAGATAAAGACAAAATTTACTAGGAAAACATAATCTCTAGATATTAACACAATCAGATTATTAAGATGTGAACTAAGTAGTCCGACGCTAAACTCTCAGGGACTGTCGGAACACTGTGGGGGCCATATGGCTACAACGGACAAAGTGTTCGAACAGGAATAAACTCAGGGGAACTCAAAATTTACCTAGAAAACCTAAAGTATCACGCGTTTTCACTTTAAGTTTCGCTAGACAAAACAACTTCCGTTAGGTTAGGACAGGGAATATCGGTTTGACATTATGGCCTGTGAGCAGGTTTCGGTGTCAACCTCCCTGGGGGACCTCAGCAATCATACCCCGATACTAGACACGTGTGCAACCAATCGGGCGGGGTCCGAACACACCGCGTGAAGCGCGCCTGCGGCCTGCTAAGCTCCATAACTTCTTGGGTCTGACCAAGAGAAGTGACTAAATTGCTAAACTTAGGGTCCACCCTTGAGGTTATGATAGCCGGGGTCGTATGGGCATGGTGTTAGGAAGTTGCGCCATGCAGCTGCGTCACCGTTATTGCATTATATATTACATAAATAATTGTGGTATTTCGTTCGTTTACTAATGCAGATCGGTCGGGTGTCAACTAAGCCAATTGCTTTAGAAAATCCAGCAGACGAACGGTCAAGCGAAGGACTGAGCGGATTACTGGGTGACATGTTTGCGGTTGATGAATGTACTATGCCGAAAACTCCAAATGAGATTGCAAGCATGGAATTAGCTGTGTACCAGAGGATCCCAGGCAACAGCGTCAACGACAATCCGTTGGATTGGTGGCGTTTCCACGAAAACGAGCTGCCTCACTTCGCAAAATTAGCAAAGAACTACCTTTGTATTGTTGCAACAAGTGTCCCTAGCGAGTGTCTATTCAGTATTGCCGGTGAAATCATATCGGAAAATCGGCATCGTTTACTACCAGAAAATGTTGTGAAACTACGGTTTCTTCATGATAATTTGGAGAGACCACACCTACCACAGTACCAAAGAATGTGGAGTTCTTGCTTCTGCAAGTCGTGCCGACGGCTTATCGAATTGCGAGGAATGGTCAATGACGACGATGAGCAATAACTAAACAACATTTGGATGAAGAAGTAGCCAAATTGCAACGGTAATGTACTAACTAATCAGGAATACCGTATAGCGAGTGATCCATAGAACACTTGTTCGATGTACTAGTTGTAAAAATGGCACTACAGTATTGATAGCCGGTGATAGGTGTACTAACACATATATGAAAAGTTAGATCATTGAGCATAGTAAAATGTTCTACTGACGATAGTTTCCGCACAGAACAAATACAATGCTTGGTGCGTCCATCAAACATTATCCTTCGTATCTGTATGAAAATAAGAAATAGCTAAATGTTGTAAAGCTTTACCCTAGCGGCTAGGGCTTAATATGGTTACATATCGTATAATGAGGTTACAAGTCTAATTCGTAGAGTATATTTCGGAGCGGAGCGATCCGGAGCGGAGCGGAGCGCTCCGGAGCGGAGCGGAGCGCTCCGCATTTTGAGTGGAGCGGAGCGCCCATGAAAATCCGGAGCGCTCCGCTCCGCTCCACATCACTACTCCTACCTACATTGCTGAAATGCTTAGTTTGTCAAACGTGTCCAGGTTGGCGGAAGAACGCATCCTACGCGTGACATTCCCAGGAGCAACTGTTTTTCATTTGCAGGTCCATCTGTGTGGAATAGTTTACCAGCAGCTATGCGTCATTGTGATCTGACTTTAAATGAATATAAGTCGAGGCTGAAAACCTATGTGTTTCCTGTGTGAAATAACATTTCAAAATATACTAATATGTTGAAATCTTTTGACTTTATTATGTACCTCTGTAACGTTTTCGTGAAAAAGCGCTTTATAAATGTCTTATTATTATAAAGATCAAAAATGTAGATATTCCTCCAAAAGTGCCACTGCGTTCCTGAATCCACAATGATTATACAATTCGCACATGCATCGCTGGCAAATTAGAAAAGTTAATTTATCTACCGTTAAACCACGGAGATTTTAACATGAGTTAATACTTCTGTCACAGCTGCTAACTGAATCTATGTGATCGTATACTTTCTGTACAGACGGATACTTGGCATTTTATTTCTGTACAAATGATTCAATATCAATATGTATTTAAACTTGCAATCAAACGGTGTCTGGAATTTTTTGGCGACATTATTGGCGGCCTGGGACGAAAGTCCAGAATCAGTTCCGGAAGTTCCTGTGCCATGTAATGTACCCTGCTTGACTGGTTTGAACGGTTGGAAAACCCTCTTTATGAGAAGTTTTTGGGGAGCCTTGTTGATCCAAATTAGGTTCCAAAGCAGTTTTTTAAGTGACTGCTGTGAAATTCGAATGGTGGGGCTCCCCGGCATATTCCAGCTGTTCGTAGCCCATATCTGCATTGTCAAACTCTGCCATGCTCGTATCCCTAGTATTGCTGATGACACAATAAACTGGTCAGAACTACCGAAAACGAAATCTTATTTTGCTCGCCTGTTAAGAGAATGTGCACACGCTTTGCGAAACGAGGCCTTACCGTTCTCTCCAGATGCTGCTAAAGTCCATGCCTTCGTGAACAAAAATCCAAACTCGGCGTTGCCTACCGTGGATCTTCCGGATGTTAGTGAAGTTACGCAGCAGTGATAAGCACAAAATATATACGAGGGCGCTGACCCAGTTTTTTGCCTTTTTGCTTGTTTGCACTTTTTATCCAATATGCATGCCGGCAGGGGTGGGGTTACGGGCATTAGTCCCCGAGGTCCAATGTGGGACCGCTACATAACGGCGTAGCGATGTGTTAGTATGTCTGGTTATTCAACAAGTTTAAAGCAATTTATATATGCGAAACAATCTAGATCAAATTGAGACATATCACTTGGACAAATTGAGCAAATGTGTAGAGCACAAAGGTTCCTTACCCTAAGTCAGATTTTGTCTGCCAAGAGGTTACTTGCTGGATGAATACAACCCTTCTCCCAAGTTAATGAGTTTATCAATAGTTTTCGTACAATAATATTGTTAAACACTAACCTAACGCCCAGGCAGTGGTGTCGTCATAAATGTGTTGTGCCCGAGGCCGTTACCTCAGTTTTGCTGAGTGCCGCCAGTTCAAATTTTCAAAATTAGAATTTCTGAGCACATAGCTATGTTGTGCCCTTCCAGAAATCCTGGGTGCCCCCTCCATTTTGAAATTACTGGCTATGCCCTTTTATACAGTCGACCGTGCTTTCTCTCATTAACCAAAAGCACTTTGCAACCTTCTTTTTTGACAAATAGTAGATTAGAATGACCTGTTTCTTATTACCGAACTGTGTCCCTAATTACGACACTCTATGTCCCTTAATACGGTGCAATCTGTCTCTTATTAGGAGCATCATTGAAACCTCAGAAAAGTGTATTACAAATTTACGCACAAGGACAAAATTTAATATGAAGCTACAACACATATAAACCTATATAACCGCAAAAAATAAGCGCGCTAACTACAATGCCAAAAAGTTACAAGAATTCCCGCTTAATCACAAAAATGCTTATCTAAAAATTTGTTAAATTTTATAAACAAATAAGTACTCTTTAGCATGTACGTTTTGCAGTAATAAAGTAAAAACAAATTCAAACAACACAGAAACTACTCCGCGCGCTCTATCGATCAACATAAATTTTTCAGTGATCACTTACCAATTAATACCGCCACACGTCTTATTAGGCGCGTTTACTATATTTCCCCTGACGTGTCTGACCCTCGAGAGAAGCACCGATCCCCAAGTTGGTAGCCTGATACACCCCTCTCTTGCGGGAAAATTTTAGCACAAAAGAGTAAAAATCGCTGGAAATTTGAGAAAAAATTAGAGCAGGTTTGAATCCCAAACCATTTCAAAAATTTATCCCTCCTGGCCTAGCACCCCTTCGAACTCGTCGACAGGCTGACCCCCTGGGTATGTAGCATCATTTAGAAGCAACTCTCATGCGAAATTTCCAAACTATCAAACACAGCCGCAGAACATTGAGAAATTAAAAGAAAGTGTAGTCGTTGTTACATTGCTCCTATTAATATTATATCTTGTAAAAAGCTAAATTAACTTGGATCATCAACTAAAGCTATCGTTTGACATAAAAATTTTTAAAAATAACAAGTTCAACATTTAAGTGTATTTTGAAAATTAAAGTGACACACTTTAGGGTTTGGCGCACATTTGGCACATTTACTATATTGCTTGTATCCTTAAGGCTCGTCGCAAACGTTTTATCGCTTTAAATTATTAAATCCGGTAAAGGTTTTATCAAACGAAAATATTTTTGCAGCGACTCGCTTTGGTGGATTTGAATTGTTAATCCGGTAAATGAAACAACTTCGTTTATGCGTTCTGTATGACCTTAAACCCGTTACCGTTGTCAGGACTTTTACTTTGCCTGATTGTGCTAGAACGTCATCCATTCCGCAGTTTGCAAGCTATGTTTGTTCGTAGATAATCTTTAGTTAATTAATTAAAACTGGTAACTTGCTAATTACTTTTTGAAATCCCGACAATAACTGATGCCACAATATTAGATATTCCATTTACAATTAAACCGTTTCTTCGGCCGACGTGGTCGACGTACCATCGTGTGAACATTGTTCCAAGCGTTGCGCCTAACGACACTGATGAGACGGTGAACGACATAAGGATTGTGATATCTTCTGAAAAATGACAAAATTTAGTCATTCGTACCCCAAATTTTATAATTAAAAAGCCACCACCACCAAAAGCTCTAGTTGTATCGAAAACATTCAAAGAATTAAAAAAATTCGGCTTTATTCTTCCAACGATGTAATATTAAGCCTTTAAAGGTAAAATTGGCAAAGAATAAAAAATAAACTGAGTTGAATTTGCTTAAAGTCAGTTGCGCAGCAAGCCGTGCGTATAATACGATACTGTCCTTCAGATCACAGTAAGCCGAGTATGCTCAATTTGGCAATCTCCAAATATTGAAATACTGCTTTGCATGTCACGGAATTTGTCAAGAACATTTGTAGAAGTACTAAGTTTTAAGAAAACAAACTTACAATAAAAACTTACTGCTTCTTCATTTCGTTTTATTTACCGATAGCTCATACGGTCAATACTGATTCTTTACTTCTGAGGCCCAGACCTATTTTTGCACGGAAATAGTGATACAGTAGCTACTGATTCTTTTATTTGCAAGTATTTAGTTTTGACAGGTTTGTTGAAATAAAAAAAAATGAGTTCAGATAAAGTAGAACCATAGCAAGATACCTTGATTAAAATGCAGCGGACTTAAAGACGTTTGGCTTTAAATCAAGATTCTTTTATATTACAAAATGTATATATGTCACATCAATGGCGCAGTGCCATGCAAAAACATCGTCGATAGCTTTAACAGAATCAGGCCATGTGTAGAAATGGTGGGTCCGAATTCGCAACAGTTGTACCCGGATTCAACGTCATTTCTTCGCCAGCCTTCTTTTCAATATGCATAACATCGCACCGACGACAATATTGAGCGAGCCTCTTACATTCCGTTGGATCTAAATGCTTTCGAATTCATTTTCGTGTCCGTCGATTCCGTTCGGAGATCACTGCAAGCTCTGTGCAATGGACCCTATCGCGTTACCAAGGGTTTCTGTAAACATTTTATCGTTGACCTGCTGAGCAAGGCTCAATCGGTATCAATCGACCGCCTCAAACCTGCCCGCGTTTAATGAACAGTCGACCCGTCGGTTGCGGGTGTCAAATATTCAAAATCAGAACAATGACAACCGTTCGAACGTTATATAATCTCGCCTCTAACAACGCGTGCTGGCAGAACTGTGCGGCTACCTATTATCCGCTTTCGACTTTCGTCAGATGGGAGCACTGTAGAGATCATGCGTGGTCTCTTCGCGATCGTTCCAGATCCCGAGATCAGTGACACCAAGGCACGTCACTCAACTTGATGTAATCTGATGTAATCTGATGCAACACGTGCACTGTCACGTGGACTTAAGCCTACACATGATGTAAAATTTCACATGTCTTGTTTGTATTCTTGTATGTATGCAAAGCGTTTCTTTGTCCAAGCAAAACACTTTAATCTTGAGTTGTCTTAATCATACAACAATATAATTCACACCTTGGCTTAAAATATATAAGTACAAAAAAGTTCTTGATCGAAAGCATTTTGACAACGTTTTCTATTGAACAGTGAAACCTATGGCTGTTAGACTAGGCTACAGAACCCTCTTGGTTTAGAACCCTTCTTAGTTCAAGCCTCGCCAACAGTTGAAACTCTGAAAATAGGAATTATGCAGCATATAATTTTATACGCACTGTTGGTACAGCTTGCAGCTGCACTGATATCATACACGCTCTTATGGGGAGAAGGTAGATAACCTCCTGATGCTCGTACCCACTCCGGGCGCCACCGATCCAATCTGTGAGTTATATGGACTTCTGAAACTCTGTACAAGCCGCTGCGCCCAAGGCGCCTGAAAAATGTTTGCAAGAATTGGCTAAAATAAAGGGAAAATAGACAAAAATTGTGGGAAATACGAACAAATCGGGGAAAATTTCACAAAAGTGAGGGAAATTGTCAGATATCGGAGAAAAATTGGCAAGAGTTAGGAAAATTTTTAGTTCCTTAAAATTTGTAACGACCTCCGGGCCCAAAGTACTCGCTATCATATCTCATGGAACCTCGGACCATGTATAACTAACATACTAATCCTATAGAAGATCTAGCAATATTACATCTTGCAAGCAAACATTACGCTTTGCTTAGAACGCTGAAAAATATTTAAAGCATTTTCTAAATTGAATTCTGAGAATAAGCCCGTCATATTCCGAAAATTTCGTAGCCAACATTCGCTCAATCTTTAGAAAGTATTAAAGCAAGGGTTAATTAGCTATTCATTGCTAAAACAGTTCAGTTCAACTGTACAACAAAAGTGTAAAGTAAAATTTACATTGCAACGGTAAAATATATTAAATTGTTTCGAGAGGACAAAAATTCATCGCAGCCAAGGTAAAATTACATTTGCAATTCTATGAAAAGCAACAGCAATGGATCTTTCACCATGTCGAAATCTACTTCATTTCAATTTAACAAAACTCATCTCAAAAAGCGAAACTTAACATTTTTTGGAAAATAATTCATATATTCAAAAAAATCTACTCAAATTTAAATCAATTTTATCTATTATACCAATTGTGCTCCAAGTTTCAGGCAACACTTACCGTTTGACAGAATCACATCTCGCTCGTAGTACGTTTCGTTCAGCCATTTTTCGATGATATTTTGCGGATTGTTCAAAATACCGCAGTGATAAAATTGAAATGAGCTGCCTAATGCAGACACAATAACAGTAAATACAAGTTTCCATGTAAACGATTCCATTACCGAATTAGAAAATTGCAGCCACTGTAACGTTAACCTTTTGACAATTTAATTCTTGGAGATATTCTATAGATTGTATACATTTGAGCAGTATTTTTCTAAAATATTTTATGACATTATAACATGTGACACTATACAATACAATATATATGGTGCTCAAACACGAATTTTTTTAACCTTTGAGGACATTAGACACATTGTCGGAGCAATTTTAAAAATAACGTCAACAAGACTACAATTGTAACCTACGTGGTCCTAGATGTGCTTTAGTACTAGTAATAATTACACACAACATACAAGAAATTATACCAATGTAAGATCTACGGATACTTTATTTTCTGTTATTTATTCAAAGCTAAGGTATTTAATGTGTAACATCACTTATAATCCACATGTTTTATTTCAGTGTTCACTAAAGTCCAAACTCTACACACATGAAACACATAAAGAGCTTATCCGTACTAACCATATCTAGCTTCTGAGGGCGACTCAGGCGTTAATCTAACTGCGCAACCATTTCACAACGCCTGTTTCCCGCTTAGACAGTCAGCCAGCTGTCATTTAAATATTTTTGAAGATTATATAAGTATCACGCATATCGTGACAGCAGATATCTTTTACACAATTTGATTCCACTCTCGTGGTTAAAACAAGCAACCGGAAATTTTTTACTTCCTAACTTTTGGTCACTATTCACAAAACATATCAAGGTGGATGAAAAACTAACAGGTTCTTAATGAGTCTTTCATTATGTAATGTGTCTAACACCTTAATCCAGCCCAAACGTTGTATGTGCTGCAAGCATAATATCGTACGGAAGCCTTGCACGAAGTGCAACCTTTATGTTATTTATTGAAGTTATAAAATACTTGCAAAAACATAACAAACGTTCAAAAGCACTAACATTTTTATAGTCTAATATATGATATGGCTGGAAGAACTGATAAAAGCGATCGCATAAACCCTATTTTAAAGTTTTAATGCTTGTGATTTGAAAAAAAATAATTCCACGAGATACGGCTGGCAACTGTAGTGTTGGTCAGAGAAAACAGCTAATTTGGGTGTAACCAGACAGTACGATTGGACTCAAGAGCATCGCAATCCTTTAACCGTGGAGAGCACCATTTGCATTTAGTTTATTTGATATAGATAATTTATGTTTTGCAGCCCGCTAGTGAAAAGTGAGTTTTGCTGCCCCCCTCCTGCCCTCCTCTTGGGGCACTCCGGTTAAATTCATCCGTTGCACAACTTGGACGCATGCCAACAATATTTTTTTCAGATTTTTATGGGCCGTCAGTGGTCTTAAGCCTTTCACAATATTACGGCGACAGCAGCAAGCATCCAACGTTGCATTTCAGATAGATTATTAGCAAAATAATAAGTAAGATATGCCATAAGTACTGGAAAGTTTCAGCTGCATAATATATGAAGTGTACTGTAAACAAGAGCTATTATAAACATATATCTATGGAGGCACACCTTATTTTTTGCATATATGTGTATTGTCCTACAAAACGATGCTCCAAATGGTTATGTTAATATTCATATTTGTCTACCACAGGTATCCAAGGTACATCGGCATAGAGGGTAGATGGTCCGGATGACAAGGGTTCCGGCGGTATGATGTTGGATGGTTGTGGCTTTATTACAACGGTTGTGTCCTTCAGTTTAATTGCTTATATTTTGCCACGCACACTTACCCTTTCATTGGTGGTGTTCGGTAGGAAATAATTCAGAAAGTCTGTAACAGATTTAACCAACGTACCAGCTCATAACAAGCACACATTGTTATAAAAACAGAGTTGCTATAAGATATCAGAGGGCATTTAAGGAAACATATAGCTAAACTCATGTATATTGTTTAAGCCATACACAATTAAAAAACAAGCTAAGGATCAGTGTGATTGTTCTGGTAACAGAATCACTCGTTTTGTAAGGCACGAAATCTTATCACCCCATAGAAAAACTGAAGTTGGGATCGAGGTCGATGATATACGACCTCCAGGTGTCGACACATATAGGCACAGCTCTAGAGATATACCATACACGCACGAGGTGTGAGGTCCCAGGCGAGTAGCAGTTGCTCCAATGACCTATTAATGTAAGTAAGGAACGGCGCTGAGCGACGAGGAGAAAGGGGGTCCCGCACTCAAGAGAGAATAATCTCCTCTCCACCTATGAGCATGTGTGATATATGGTAAAATTTTAGCAAGTCGATTGTTTAATGGTAAATCGTTCAAAACAAACACATGAGACCTGGAAAAAATTTAAACAGGTAGCATTCGTTGGCTTTGGCTCCAACAGCAATTGTTGCTGGAGTTGTTGAGGCGATAGCAGCTCTAGGAGCATGATACCTAATGAGACGTGTAGTGTGAACATTTAAGCTTAATAGGCACAGCCGTTCCCACGCAATGAATGTAAGTGAGGGCAAGACTTACCGCGTGATTTTAATCCAAAATATGCGTATAGAATTGTCCGTCTGCGCGCTCTTAAGTATATAATATATCGGGTGTATTTCCGCTATAAATAAATCACAAACACAGGTCTTCGAAAAGTCAAGCTAAAATCCAGTACTTGATGTGGTGTTATCTGTGACTTCAATATTTCCACCGATTTCATTCGTGTGCGTTGGCCATACCCCATCGAACAGTCACAGATATAAATAAAATCTTGATATTTGCGTACCCACACAAATGTACCCAAATTAAGAAAACGTTTTTTATATACTCTAATAGTTAGAATACTTCCATATCACTCATAGGTGTCCTGGTCTGTCGGCTCAGCGGGTAGGTGGTCTCCAAGGTAGGAGATGGAGGGGTTACGCCAAAAGGGGGTAGCCGAAAGATTTTCCTCCACTCCCCAATTTTAAATCATTACTTTTTCCTATTTTTTCAGTTCAGTTTCCAACTAAAATTTTAGTAATTTTAGTAACAATCATTTATCCATATTCTCTAGTACAGAAAAACGCACAAAAATAAGTTATTTTACCTCATAATTTTTTCCGCATATTTTTCCTCCGCTCCCAAATTTTACGCATAATTTTTTTTCTCATTTTCACCGTATTCTTTTAACATTTTAGTAATTTTAGTAACAAAACTTTATCTCTAATACAGATAAACTCCCGAAAATACATAGCTCCTTTGTACCTCATAATTTTTTGCCTCATAGTTTTGCTCCGCTCCCAAATTTTACTTCATAATTTTTCCAAATTCTCTAGTTTTCCTTTAAAATTTTACCAATTTTAGTAATAGAACTTTATCCATATTCGCTAGTACAGGTAAAGCGTCGAGAACAATAGCGCCTTTTTACTTCATAAATTTTTCTTCATAATTTTCCTCAGCTCCCCAATTTTACGCACAATTTTTTTCTCATTTTCACAGTTTTCTCTTAACATTTTAGTAATTTTAGTAACAAAAGTTTATCTCTAACACAGATAAACTTGCGAAAATGCATAGCTCCTTTGTACCTCATAATTTTTTGCCCCATAATTTTGCTCAACTCTCAAATTTTACTTCATAATTTTCCCAATTCTGAGGTTTCCCCTTAAAATATTAGTAATTTCAGTAATAAAACTTTATCCATATTCGCTAGTACGGATAAAACGTCGAAAATAATAACTCATTTTTACCTCATAGTTTTTCGCCTCATAATTTTCCGCCGCTACCAAATTTTACTTCATAACTTTTTCAAAATTCTCTAGGTTTCCCTTAAAATATTAGTAATTTGAGTAACAAAAGTATATCCATATTCTCTAATACAGCTAAAACAGCAAAAATGATAGCTCTTTTTACCTTATTATTTTTTGTCTCATAATTTTCCTCCGCTCCCTAATTGAACATAATTTTGTTTCATTTTCCACATTTTCCCCTTAAAATTTTAGCAATTTTAGTAATAAAACTTTATCCATATTCTCTAATACAGATGAAACCGCGAAAATGATAGCTGCTTTTTACGACATGATTTTTGCCTCAAAAATTTCATCTCCTTTATTTAACACCATAATTTTTGTCGTTTTTCCACTTTTCCTTTAAAATTTTAGTAATTTTACTAACAAACTTTAATCATATTCTCCAATACAAATATAGAGGCGAAAATTATAATTCTCAGGGTTTTGCCTAATGATATTCCTCCTATCCCTAATTTAACTCATAATTTTAGCTCATTTTCCCATGTTTTCCCTTAAAATATTAGTAATGTCAGTAGCAAAAGTTTAACTATATTCTCTAGTACATATAGCGGCGAAAAGAAAAAATTCTCATAATTTCTACTCATAATATCCTCCGCTCGCCAATTTATGTCATATTTTTCCCATTTTCGCCATTTTTCCATTTAAAATTTTACTAATTTAGTAGCAAAACTTTATCCATATTCTCTAATACAGATAAAGCTGTGAAGACAATAGCTTCAACGAACAACGGAACTAATAAATGGTCGCTGTTTGACTAGCCGTGCTCTTGTTGTTGCCCGATTCGGTGATTTTACAGTTAACACTTATTCTGAATAGCCGTAGGCATTGTATATACTACATAGCCTTGTATTATTTGATTATTGTTAGCTACCGTGTTGCTAGTTAGGCCTGCAATATTTTAGTACGATAAATTCTGTGACACTCATAACTCAATAACGTCTGCTCGGATCGATATCAGTGACGCCTCAAAATTTCTGACTTGACGCGTGAAAGAGCTGTTTTGAAACTTACATTCTTTGCCTAACATCGTGACCTATTGTCACTGGAAAACCTTACGTCCAACGTTTTGCGTTTATACAACTTGTAAATTAGATAATTTTCATTTCAACAAATCCTGTACAGATTCACATGGTGTTTTGATATACATATAATAGTATAAAATCCTTTGCTTCTGTCTCATCTTGGTAAGCTTAGACCCAACAACCCATATTTTCAGGCCTAAATTTCAAATTCTTTGGATCTCATCAAGTATAAACTTATTTATTTCACTTAGGCATAAAAATTTATTGGTTCACGTTTGATTACCATCTTTTTGAAATACTACAGCTCTATGCAATTTACGTTATAAAATTAATTTAATATTTTCAAGGACTCTCTACGGGGGTTGGGATCTCGCCACTCATGACGCTTAGTATGTCATAACTACCATTAACTCCTCCTACAACGAAATGTGTTTCTTTGAATGGTTTGTCAATATGACGGAAGAATCTAGTATGAGATTCTCCAACTATGAATTGTGAAAGGTGGTAAAATCGGAAGGGTGATATTTAATCTACTCATCGTGCTGTTTTTAACGTTTGATCAAATATTATATTTAAAACTTCTTGAAAATTGATTTTGTTTTTACTATAGTTAATCACTATAGCTAGTCAATTATTAATTAAGGTGTATTTGGCTGCAGTACCAGTAGATCTGGAAATTTGATTTATACATTTGGTTAATATTTTTATCGTTGCGACACGGCTAAAATGATTCGGATATATGTATTTAAGCAACCGCTTTTATTATCTCCCGATTTTCGAGTATGGTTGGAACAATTCATTTTCAAGCTATATTGTTGAAAATTTTTACTGTTTTATCGTTGGTAATTTGTTAGTGCATTGGCTAATTCGAAGCAAATTTTCGTACTACACGAAACTATAATAATTTTAGTGCACGAATATCGTTCTTATTTAAGATGACAGGCATTCAGCCGGTTTGTAATTCGTCCAAAATAACATTTCACACCAAACATCGGTAGCATATACAATTTTCTATTCAATAATATATACTTGTATTTGTATTACGGATTTGGCCGAATTTTTTGTAGTACAATTGTCCACCGGTGTGCTGTTCATCTTACCAAATTTACATTGAAATAACAGGCATCGTTTCCATTTCGCATCACAATTTGCTAGGGTGTTAATATTGAATCAGTACTGTGGAATGACTGCCGATTTGGTTCAAATTGTTGTAACGCATACGTCGACTGCAGTACGTTAACCTTTTAATCTATAGAGTGAAAATCTGCCCGAAATGACCGAAAACAAATTACTAGCTTATACTCATGGGCCAAAACTATGCTGCAGGATAATTCGACAATGCACCGCGCGTCCTTACTTCTCCAGACCAGCAACATGCTAACTAAAAGATGAAAAGCAGCTTTTGAATTATTTACGTATATGCCACTGTAAACGTTCACCGTACCAATGCAGCGTTTACAGAGGGAAACTTTGAAGAAACTGTGTCACTTTTAGAAAAACAGCTACAGCGACTGTATCACTATTAGAAAAATGCCACATGAACTGTGACTCTTTTAAACTGCTACATGAACTGTAGCACCTTTTGAAAAACTGCTACAGAAACTTTGATACATTTAGAAAAATTACTAGAAAAAACTGTCTCACTTTTACAAAAGCTGCTACGGAAATGTGGGTCACTTTTAAAGCTCTACAGAAACTGTGGCACGTTTACATAATCTGCCGCAGAAACATTAGCACTTTTAGAAAAATTGCTAAGAAACTGGGATAGTAACCTATAAGGACGCCGAATCAAAAACCTGCAGACCAGGGAAGCAGCTCTGCACAAGATGTTTTGCAATATTAACAGTTTCAATGAATAGCTGTTACGAGTATCAATCAAATATCTGAAGTGTATACCATCCCTTTATTCTTTAGAAACATTAGTTGACGCTTTATTCGTATAAACTGTAAGGTTACTAGAGACACAACCGATGGCTGTGGTGCAAATCTCAAAGGTGAAATTTTACACAAATGTTACTCATCATAACATCCCTGAAATTCACAATTGTATCGCGATGCAACACGAGCAACCCGGTTATGGTCTACTTGCTTTCGAACCTGCATAAGATACTTATACATTATATCGACGCGAATGACATATCTCATTGTGTGGACAGCGGTGTTTACATACACACGTGCAGTTATGACCACACTGAAAATAGATGACAGTAGTGTGCTATTTCAGCTACTGTTGATGCTACTTCGGAACCATTTGATTATGCCACAGGCGTTTGCTTGGTGTGCGTACTGTGACAAAATTTTGTCCGGCAGTCAATAGCCACTAGTCAATTGTCCGCGTAACAACATAGTAAACTATTGTGGACATGTGTTACAGGTTCGTCGGAAAAATAAGACAATTCCACTTTGCAATATAATAATCAACGCGGACAATTCGTTAATATCGCGTGCGATTCGTGTTTTCATCAACAGAAAAATTCTATGTAAATTTACACATTTTCACTTGGGAAAAAAACTGGAGGATTTTAAGAGAAAAATTCAAATATGTAATGTCAAATGAATTTGAGCTTTACATGCCCAAATAAGTCTCCCTTGACTATGGTTTATATTTAAATGTTATTGTGATGAACTTTTTAGGACTATTTAGGGCCAAGTGTAAAAACTTGTTAGTACAATTTGTGGTTTATTTGATTTTTTTCTACTTTTGTAATTGTACGAAAATTATCAAGAGTTTTAGTTTGGAAATCTAAAGTTCGTGTATGGTCCAACTGACGACTCGAGTACTATATAAAAATCAGGAACAGAAGCTAAATTTGTCATTCGCTATTTTTTATTTAACATAGCCGCTGTTCAGGTTTTGAGGATCTTTGGCCATTTGTTACAAGTGTAGCACCATTTTAAGTTGCATTGCTCACTGTGATCGTAAACAAAATACTGTAAAAAAACCACTGGACAAAACAATAATGAGTATGGCATGAAAGCAAACGTATCAGCCTTGTTTGGCCATATTTCATTGGGACAAATTGTCAGGTTAATTGATATTGTCAAAAGAGAAAATATAAAATTTACCATTGTTCTATTTTTCAAACAACTTTTATTCGTTGTTGGCTTTACATTCTGTAACTTTAGACACCACGAAACGCGAGTAACTACAAGTGAAGTTCCAATTGGCAGGTCGAAATAACACCACTATTTTTCAGCTATACAGTTACTGTACTATGTATGCTGCGCATCCGGAGGACCCGATGATCCATTAACGGCTTGCACATACTTTAGCTAGAGCGGCATTTAACAAATAGAAAATACAGCGTGTTGTATATAATAGCGACTGTTAATTAATACTTCTGCTTCTGTCTAGATTTTGAGTAAACTAAATATCTTCTATAGAAATGTTTTTTGTTTGATTTATCCTCCTACAGTGACACAGGACCATTCCAGAATTTCCGCGCTCCATTCGCGAAACTCGGGAAGCTAGCTCTCTTTATTTTAATTCCGGCGACATTGGAGCGGTTTCTGGCTGTTAGTTGCCTTCTGTAATTTTATGTATCAATCGAACCGCATTGCGAGCTTGGCAAAGCGGGCCCCTAACATAATAGGTCGGGGGCCTCACATCATAGTTCGGGGGTTTGTCACATCCTAGCTGCAGCTGTGTTTCGCTGTATCTTCACAATTAACTAATTTCAGCATTTCAGGCTGGAAAAGGATTCTGAGAAAGACTCCTTCTGTCGGCTCTGATTTATTACGTTTACGATAGATGCAGCATTTTAAAACTCTTTGGAAAACACGTACCTTAGCCAAATCGGCCACAGTGCAGAGCAGCATACCTTAATAAAGGCGTAGCCCAGTTTTTAGTAGCATACTCTTACCAATTCAGAGCTTTGGTGTTGAAGACCCGTCAGAATCTTCCTTTTTGTAGTTTTTAAGCACATATAATATTAGTGCTCGTAACGAATAAAAGCATTATCACAATAACATCAAGCTAAAGAAAAAGTCTTTAAAGACCTTACTATCTAGTTCCTATTGATGCGAACTGATAAATGCCGAATTTACAGGACAAAATTGAATCTAAGCACATTCACAAGAATTAATGATCAGGAACAATAGGAACATACGATACTGCGTAATAGGTACGCTGATAACATTCAAGCTTACTGCATTGCTTAAACTGTTAACTGACGTTGTTAAATATAAGAATCATAGCCTATATCCTGGATTCCCGTCAACGTCAAACGTCAAATTTCCTACAGGTTAGCAAAATGTTTCAAAAACTGCGACAATCCTACGGCCACAGCGAAGCATCTGGTTATATTGGTATTTTTCCGCTCGGGTATCATAGTCGTCGCACTCGCGTACTTAAAGCCTTCACTCGGGCACTCAACAGTCTCACTCGGGCCCTCAACAGTCTCACTCGGGCACTCAACAGGCTCACTCAGACACTCAACAGTTTCACTCGGGCACTCAACAGTCTCACTCGGGCACTCAACAGTCTCACTCGGGCACTCAACAATCTCACTCAGACACTCAACAGTCTCACTCGGGCACTCAACAGTCTAACTCGCGCACTCAACAGTATCACTCGGGCACTCAACAGTCTCTGGCTCTAAACAGTCTCACTCGGGTACTCATCAGTCTCACTCAGACACTCAACAGTCTCACTCGTGATAGTCTCACTCGGGCACTCAAACAGTCTCATTCGGCATCATTTTCAAAAGGTGCTGATGAGTCTCACTCGGGCACCGAAGAGTCGCACTCTGGCACTATGTATTTTATACCACAGTTTGATTTGACGACACTAATTTGCTCTATGATGCTGGTTCGTAGTCGATTTAAGCAAGCATATTTCAGACGGATGATTAAAACACTGAAGATATAGTTTCTGTTAGTACAATTTGTTTATGAAGGAGATCAACTTATTGACAAAAATCTTCGAATTCACACATGAAAAACCATCCTTTGTTGTCTTATTGTTTGAACTTTAAAAAGTGTTGACACTAATTGATTGTTTAACTAGTGATTGTTGAACCTATTTATTTCCTCTTAAACATGTTATTCATGATACTACCCAAAATACTGAAGTTTGTGCTTATCATCACCATCCGAAAAATTCCGACATGCTCGTACTTTGCAGATAGCTTATAAGCATAAGTTCTATTACAATGCTCAATATAGTAAGGTTTTATAAACATAAACTGCTTGTATCGGGTAACCATTCTAAATTGAAACATAGCAGCCATCTTGGTTTTATTCACAGTATCTAAGCCCAAACTAAAAGTTCCACCACAATCGTTAAACTGAAAGTGAAATTACAAAACTTTTACATGCATTTATAAACTTACAAAACCTTACATAAAATATCCAGGGAAAGCACGTGCAAGTTTAAGTCCAGGATAAGTTTATATCGTCAAAAATCTATTGCTTTATGTAAAAGGCATACAGACACTTGTAAATCGGTGTTAAAACACCTATTTAGACCATAACCCACAACAGAGGTGTGCGTTGTACCTATTTATCGCCATTATACCTGCTGTGACCGACTTCTCTTACGAACATAAACGCTTTGGGTGGTACATGTCAATCCTCATAAATTGTCTAAGTTTGAATTTAATATAAAATTCAGCTCTCCTCGTTTTCCCCACATAGTCAAATATGTGATAATCTAATTACAGCATTCCACCAATTAGCATATATTCTATTGAGTTCAATCCAAATCAGATCAATTCAGCCATTCTCAGATATAGGCTAACAGCGAAATTTTCATTTTTTTATCCAAAATCAGGATTATCGAACCCTCGTCGCCGCTTGACAGCGACTTCTGATATTTGTTGATATTGTAGTTTAATAGACAACCTTTATGATTATCCAAAATTTGTATTCCTCTATCGTTGATTTCATTTATAGGCGAGAGCTCGCTTGACAGAAAAGCGTCAATGCGCTGTGGTGTCGATGCATGCAATGCTGCATAGCATCACTGTTATCGGAATTGCTTGTTTCTGTGTTTAGCGTATATATTTAGTATTTTAAATAATTTTGTAATATGTGATGTACTTTCTCAATTTTTGCTGTAGATGTCAAGTCCTTTCTCCCACATTCTAACAACGACTGTTGCGTTGCGTACGGCAGCACAGTGGGTGATATTACAACATAGACAGCAGAATCCGGTGGGTTTTTGGGTTCGGTTTCAACACGTGAAGAAGCACTACTCTATTTTCAGTCATCAACTTCGCTACCTAATATTTCGATGAACTCCTTCCACGCATGCGCGCGAGCGGCGAGACGGATCAGGCGTTACCATTCCAGAATGGTCCCTCCTAGGTATTAAAAAACTTCGAAAAAAATATTTCTCGATAGATGTGTAATTTTATATATTATTTGAACCGCATTTTCGTGTTTAGTCGAATGGTGGCAAAAATCCGCTAATTCGGATTAAGGACTTATGCTTAGGTTTAGCCTTAGGCACAAGTGGAAATAACTTCTTAACCCGTGAACTGATTCAGTTGATTTTACCACCATGCTACTCCGCTCTCGTTTTGAACTACTCTCGAGCAATGTACATTTATACATGTCATTATGACAAATAATTGCACATTTATCAAGCAAAAAACTTCTTCGAAAATTTTGAGCACCAAGGGAAACTATTGGAAGCCAAAAGAAAACGAAACACCGAAGTGCTCTTTTTCTGAACCAGCTCGTCTAAATTGAGTCAAATGGTACCAAAATTCTAGTTGTATCTTTAAAACTGAACCATTTTGAGCTGGGGTATAAGGGAAAAGACCATTTCTTTTGATTTTTTGGTAACTTTGGTAACACCCGTTTAACCGGATACATTAGCATTCACCAAACCGCTGCTTATTGTATGAACAATATTTAATTTTACTAAATCTATATACGAGTTATGCGATTCAGAATCAATAAAAGTCGCATGTAAACCTGATAAATGTAATGGTGACCAGATCTTCTTAACCATTTCCCGCATAAATTATTGGGTATTTCGTACAACGTTGAAGATGCGTTTGCCGCGGGGGCGTATTGAATCAGGATCGTTTTGGTGAGAACCTTGTGCGTTAGCTGCTAAGTCAATAAGCAATAAGGAGCTTTTGCTCGGTTACTTAAGGAACCTTATAAAGCGATCGATCAACAATGCACGTCCAAACGCACGTTGCACGATAAACTCAGCTAGAGCATCGGGTCGCGACTTACGTCAATGCACACGTGACTCTATGCGGGGAAAGTGTTAAACATCTTTATTTGTATGTTTGTTGGGGTGCGTCACTATACTTTGACCAACCGTTTAATCATTACTGCATTGAGAGCAAAAATTCCAACTGTTGCACGAGTGACGGGGCGTGACCTTCTTAGAATCCTCCGGGACCTTAAATTCCATGTCCAATATCGAGTGTGTGAATCCCTACCGAAAAGGTTTTCTTCATAAACTTATTCCGGGTCTTGGCGTGTGAAATGTAACACTAGAGGCACCGGGGACCTGACCCCAGATCCCCTATTTATTTTACCTGAGAAATTTCAGTAGGTGGAAGGCCTAATGCCTAGCCTTACAAGTTCCTACGCTGTGACTAAACATTGAGTTCGCGGGCTAATTTCGGAGTGATGCCTAAGCCGCAGCTATTTAAATTTCCAATCGGTTTGACCTAGTCTTTCGACCATTACTTCCTGACGAATTGCTTGTCGCCTGGGCATAAAACAGACACTTCAACCATTTATTATTATGAAAATAATACATATTCACTTTAATCATATAATATTAATACTTCGAATGATACATAGTACCACGGAGGGTACCTGAGTAAACCCTTTGCCCGTGATGTGAGTTCCTGCTGACTTTAGCCCCCTATGCACTTAGTGAAAACACTAATCCCAGCGAGATGGATATCCAACTACCTACCAGCGATTTACTCTTCTGGTAGCCGATGATCATTTACTCGTTCACTCTTTACGTGCACACATTGCTTTCTCTTCACGGATCCTGGAGTCACCTGCGAATATTCTGTCATACCTTCACGCCAGCTGGCAACTATTTTATGCTGGAAACCCTTTTGCACCGAGACAGTTAGAGAGCTAGTATTGGAATTGAGAATAGGAAGCCAATGCCGCCTCTCCTGAGCACAGGACGACGTTGCATGCCTTCCTCATTATTCCCTCTCCCCCTCCCCCCCCCCCCCCCCCCCCCCCCCCCCCCCCCCCCCCCCCCCCCCCCCCCCCCCCCCCACATCAACGTTAAAAACAAGAGCTGACAAGGATTTCCTATCGTTGCGGCACGGCGTGAAAATGCACATCTTGAAGTTTTACTAAATTTGGTGTAGCGTGCCACTACTGTGATCTCACAAGGGCAACTATTGGGGGTGGCCTCGGTGAACTTTTGGGCAACACCACTCTATGTAATTACAGCTGACTCCATCTCCTTCCGGTTTTACGCACACCATCAGTACTCCGTACTCTCCGAAGTTTTGATAGTAAATAAAATATAGCAGCGATTTGGGCGTTGATAAGTCACAAGAAGAATTCAGGTTTTTGTTATTTACTGGCTAGCAAGCTAGGCAAATATTAGGCGTAAGCAGCCGAAGGCGGGATCAGGTCCATGCCCTGGCAGGTCGCCTACTAGTGAAAAGAAAATATTTAGTGTAGCTGTTTTAGGTGGCCCGTTAGAGGCCATTTTAGGAGTTCCTGGCGCAAAATTTTTGTGACGCAAGTGGGTTATGCAAAGCCTGAGCGGACCCGTGGGGGGTTGGCGGCCCCCGTTTTTTTGTGAGATGGGTTGTATAAGATCCCATGGGAGTGTATGGCTTCGAAAATCGGGAGCTTTGGTTAATTTTGTTCTCGGTTTAGGTTTAGAAAATTTGATGTCTAAACGCCTAGTTGGGAATCCCTAAGTACTTACGAGCGAGGCATGGGCTGACCCGAATGGGTGATTTTGAAGCATTACAAGCCCCTACTGATTTCCTTTCAAATCTTAGTTCCCGTTCCATTAAATGCCCCAAAATTATAAACACAGCAACTTATCTTCACTCCTACGTGCCAGGACAGGTCTTCTCGAAATCGAATCGTTTCTAAAAGGCATTGACCCTAAATTTTATCAGTTCGGCACCCCACCGACCCCTCCTGACACGCATTATACAGTGTACATTTCAGCAGAATATCCGTCATTTTGTCATTACTAGGCGTGCGCACCGAGATCAACCATGTGGCACCGAAATCGCAGAATTTGCTGAATAAAGCTTAAAAACGTTCAGCCCACCACCCCCGGTTCATCCGAGTGCACACCTGTTTCCTTTACAAACACGATCACGCGTCATTATATATAATAGGATTACACACTCTATTACTTTGGGCCCGACTGGATACCTACTAATCGGTAGTCTAAAATGACATTGTGGTGCTAAAGTCACCCCTCGCACCTCGGGCGGGTGGAGCGTGATTGTACAACACGTTAAACGAACAGTTAGTTTATTTTACACTAACAACAAATTATGCACAATTCAATATCCGGATTACGCTCATTCGGTAACCGGTCGCCCGTCGAGTTAAATTAACCCATCTTTTGATCCCTTGTCGAATAGTCTTAAAACTCCAAAAAAACTCGGGCTGTTACACATCTATAACGCAAATAGAACCTGAGAACCTGAGCGGCATTAAAATTAACATTTCAAGATGATTGAATTTTGGACAATACTATAAGTACTTATTCGCGAACTGTATTGAAAACGAGCGTGCTATAAATTTTAAACTTTAACAACAAGGTAGTATGCTTAACACGTTCACGACATTGTAACCCACCGGTGGGTTACGCAATGTTTTCCCAATAGTCAATCTCTGAAATGTGAAATTTGCTTCAAGTTTAGGTTTAGAAAAAAGATATATTTGTATACATGCACAGACGAATAGTAAAAATGTAGTGGTCACAGCAACATTTTCGTTGGCTCCAGGCCAAAATGTCTGCACTAAAACATGTCTGGGCATAATAGTAAAAATATCTTTATAGCGAATGAATTTTAGATTAGTTCTAAGCGATTCCACTATAACTGCATTTATATAGTAAGAATTCCTTAAATAATTGCAGAATACATTGCTTAATTGATCGGCTTGATATAGTGTCTAATACGCCATCTTCAATGTAATGCTTTACTGGCATTGCCTTTCACCATTTAGCTGGAACTCAATACTCCTATTCGGAGTCAAATAATGTAGATTTCACGTGTTCTTCAGTTAGATGATCTTTTGAAGCCATTTGTAGAACAATATTCCTTTCATTACTTGGGTTTTACATTGTTTCGGTGTTCGCAGATTTGTTTATTGTCGATAATAATTTTGAACAATAGCCACATTGAGATGCCGACGGCAGTGGATTGTTTTTCTTATCGGCAAGTTTTATCCTTAAAAAACTACGTCAAATTCTTGTAAATAAATAACGACAATAGTAGAATTGAAAATGTCTGTTGCTTCTCTTCTCAAGACTACATTAATCAGATTATGCGCCACCACATATTTAGTATTGCATATTTATTTTAAATTATATATATAACATCAGTAAAAATTTATATAATTACAGTTTATGGTATTCTCAACCCACTATGCCCAAATACATGAGCTTGACTTCTTGAGTTCATTTAGTTATTAACAATGTTGCTTAACATATACTATATATATAGTTATATATTCATCAAACATGCAGCATCATAATAAGGTTTATGTGGTGTCTTCATTTGCGCATAGTGACAATTCTATTGACCGTTTTTTAATCATCAAAACAATAGCAAAGGCTGAAGGAAGGAAATCTAATTTTCAGGATAACATCTTTTAATTTACATTTTTGGGTATCGATGAACAATTACAGGTCACCGATAGCTAACGAGCTAAGATCACTTGAGTGAAACTCACGTTCACTAGCTACATTGCAGCCGTTGCTTGTGTCGCTAAAGCTCCTTGCAAACAAAAATAATATGCATACAATCATGCATTACGCGTCGAATTTAGTTAATTGAAACGTAAAGTGCACTCAAAAAAGTTTCTTTGATTTTTGCACCAGCAGAATATTCTTTTAAAATTCAGAGAACTATTTCATGAAATTTCAAGGATAAATTTGTAAAGAATCACATCGTTGATTCTTCCTGTCATGCCACATAAACAACACAAACATGTCATAGTTTGTTATGTTCTGACACGTGTCAACATCATTCAGCATTAGCCATTCGAAGAACGCCATGTCTAAGCCTTGTCGGTAAAAACAACACGTGAGCCAGGTCTGAACGCCAAGTCAAACAGAATATATTATGCTGTAACTTTCTAGAAGGAAACGAGATAATATAAAAACGATAGAAATGACAATTTTCCATTCATTTTTGTTTCACTTGATCCTGTTCATTCACAACAGTTTCATGGCATTTGTTCCATTCATCCACGTTGACATATATTCACGTGTCGTTTAGTTTACTCCAGTTAGTGCTGTTCTTAGTAAAGTTTGTATATACGCTAAGGCCATCACAGCTATTAGTGTTAACTAGTAGCAAACTTTTATAAATTCTTAAGATAGTTCTTTAAATTATAACTTTTTTTAAATTTCAAGGAATTGATTAATTTTAAAGCTGTATCTGGTGTTGCAAAAATCGAAGCAACTTCTTTACAATTTCATGGAAATGTATTTTAGTGCGGTTGTTTGTTGAACAAGTGACGGCATTAAACTGTTAACTTGAAAAGCTCAGGTAGAAAGAAAATTTTTGGCGAAACGATTCCCGCTGTGTCCACATTCGCAGTTTATAGAAAGCAGTTTTACAAGTTTTTCCATGCCATATCGTTGTAAAAAGATCGAACATTTGTGATCCCACGGTACAACATTCACACCACTAATGACATCGTAAACACATATATATGTTTATATAATAGGTATCCAAGGTCGGTCGGCCCTGGGGCAGAGTAGGCGGCCTGATCCCCAAGTTGTGTGCATGCACTACGCATTGCGGTAAAATTACAAAACAGCGGCCCAATCCCAGTTGGGGGGGAAAAATTATTTTACGCTTGCTATAGCACCCATCTTTTGGAAACTATGCCCCCATAGTCTCTGTACCCCCAATCATCTCTCACCCCCAAAAGAGATCACTTCGTGATCAGGTTCGCCCCTTTTGGAAACATAAACCTTGATGTTGAACTCATTATTCTATGATTTAGGATGGGTTGCTTTTTGGCTTTTGGAGGCTTTTTTTCAAACTTAAGCCGCCTTCGCTTCGCTCAAAAATTCTACCCCCCCCCCTTAATCCCCCCATGGGTAAAAAACGTCCGCTCTTTCGATTTAGAATCCGGTATACTAAATGCGATGCATTGGCTATGCAGAGCACGAACATTTCATGTCTTTCATGAGTTTTCAAGAAACTTAGGGTCATCACCGGCGAACACGGTTTACCAAAAAAACCGTCCGTTGTCAATTATTTAAATTACGCGTTGTTTTCTGCGCCTTCAGATATACTATTATCAGTTTTATGACACGTCGAGGAATTTAATGGCGTTCCTTATGTTCAATCAGACCAGCATTATATATCAATTACAAATCCAGTCACACGTGAATACACATAATGCCAACTATAGACATAGCTACAGTTTCTCCGTTTTATCCTCCCATGCGAAATATTGCGTTTTATTCGTACAAAAAATATCTGTAGCAGATTTCAAAATACGGCTAAAACATGTGTAGGTTATATGCAAAAACTGCTACAAAAGCTTACAATTATACAGTCGATGTAGCATTTCTCAAAAAGTTACACAGGTTTTGTTGCTGGTTTTGTAAAATTAATATAGTTTCTATAGCAGTTTTTCTAAAAGTGACACACTTCCTGTAACAGTTTTTCAAAAAAATAACACAATTTATGTAGTAAGTTTTTCTTTTCAAAAATTTTGTCACATTGTGCATAAACAGCGTACATATATGTCTCTGTGAAAGCTGCACAAGTTTACACTACACACTGATCTAATCGATCTAAACGACCATACCTACGAATTCGTGCAACTGGCATGCCAATGCTTCCTACTATGAAATCAAAGACTGAATATTTTCCCAAAAATTAGTATTAATGTAGAGATGATGCTGTGTGTAATGATGTTCGATGCAACACATTTGGACATATACAGACCAGTTCGGTTTTGGCTAAATGACGACTCTCTGCGAGTTATTGATAAATGGTTTTCGATAATTTTTTCAATAGTTAAAGTGATCATGCTATGCCGTTCCATTTGGTATAATGCTAACAACAGCGATCCCCTTGTACAGTAAAAATGGTCAAAAACTGGTTTTAATAGTTTTTGGCAAATCTGGCCGCTCGTGTGCCTGTGTTTTGCGGTATATCTCGAGTATATAAAGGCATCACTTGTAATATCATCCTTGAATCAGCTCATGGAGATCTACAACCCTGATAAAACGGACCTATACCCACGCTACCTATCGATGATACCTATCCTTCAGGGAATAACCGGAACCAGCAACCGGAGCCGTCCGTTTAAACCGGATCCGAAGCCGGAACCTGGTTTTCGAAACTTATATATAGTAAAACAGATGAAAAAAGAAATGAAAGTACAGTGGATTTAAAATGTATTAAAACTAACTTTTATATTAAACTTAATGTGTTGCGATGGCATTATTGCCTATCTGAAACTTTAAAGAGACTGAGGAAGCTAATAATGTTTATTTATCCATCAATATGTCGGTTTTAGGACACCCACAGGACAAAATGCCTTCCACTATAATACACCCTTGCTTACGCTGCGTCAAGCTGAATGTGCTTACAGCGCATGGAGCGCAGAAATACTTTTGCTTTGTTTCAATTCGCCTTCCTTTACTACATATACGTTTGTTACGTTTTTTGCGGGAAACTTGAAATTGATTTATATGGTTCTAAGAGAAAATAATAGAACGTAATTTTCTGATCAGTGGTCAGAGACATTGTTTAGGTTACCGTTGCGCAACCAGTCCCGTCAGCTTTATGATAATGATGATAACTTTCTGATCACACTGCTATAAATGAGACAAACTGTTATACTGCTCGCACAGTTTCAATAAATACAGTTCATTGCCAAGAACGCAGTTTCTGGCTGCGTTGCAGATAACGTTACTTTACTTCAATGTAGACTCATTTACAAAGTTTACAAGCGCATTGGCTGGTGCTTGACGCAATTTATGTTAGCTAAACTTTCACTAAGTACTTCTACGTAATCCGTACTCTGTTATAGAGTTGGACCAGTTTAATTAGAACATATATACCCTGCAGACTTCTGAATCTGTAAAATAGCTGCTACAAGCATCGACCTGGCTTTGTTTTGTTAACAAGCTCCTGCAGGTTAAGATGAAAAATTCCTACTGAAATTAGACGCCCTACTTACGTTTCACACGGCAAATTGCTGAGTTAATCTTTTCATTTGCTTGGTTGTTTTGGAACTTGATCATTGTATACATATATTACATATGTTTGGACCACAAATGAAGCAAAAATGTGGGAAATTTCAAACAAAGTTTATAGACCGGAATTCCGGTTCCGGTATGGTTTTTGCTCTTTGCCGGAACCGCAACCGGAACACGATTTTCGCCGGAACCAGAGCCGGAATTCCGGTTACTCCCTGCTATCCTCGTACCTATCCTCATATTCATGCTCTTGCACAGGTGATTTAACTGTTGATTGCTGTTACAATGTGCAGAGTTCGTAGTGTTTTCATAACCGAAGAGGACAATCCGAGTTGGTTAAATCATTCACCAAAAAATTCGTACCTTTGACCAGTCATACCCAGGACAGAAACTATATGTTAAATTTTCGTTTTTAGGTAAGCGTACGTGCAATTTAAGGAGTCATTTGTTCCTCAAAATAGTGGCAAAAAGTACTGGGGTCGATCTGTACTGATAGGAATTAATCGGAGACGGATTGTATCGCGATGAGCAGCCAAGCGTGAATTTTCCCGTAACCACCTTAATACACAACGTTACATGCAGGCGACAGCGTATATTGCGACGCGTAATGTTAACTGAGTTTGTCGTTTGGCGCACGGTTGCACGTGTGCTGTTATTCATTGGCTCTGCGAGGTTCTTTAAGAAACCGAATAACAGCAGCTTTATAGTTGAGTGGTTTGCTTATGCCGTTCGTACCCGTACAACACAGATTCGATTCCTGACACCATATTAAGTTTGTCAAACACTTCAACATGCACGAAGTAATAGGGGATTGGACGGGTTAAAACAATAATGAATGTTGAAATCACTCTAGCACTTGGGTCCACGTAAAGTTTTGCAGGATTTGCTCTGATATTTATGACACCATGACAAGAATTTTAACCCCTTAAAAGTTTCCAAATTATCTATCATCTGTTACGAATATGGGGCGGTGTCTGGACGGGTCGAAATCTGTCAGGTCGCTATGCACTGAAGGCCACAGTGAAACGCAACACAAGTAAAGTATTAGGGTGACTTCAAAATACGCAGGAGAATTAATAAGAATGTTAGTGAAAATCCACAGCGATATTCTGTAAATCACATAATGACTATGACTAACATATCACCAGTACCAGTATGGACTTTCATCAAATAGAGTTCGATAAACTTTCTAGAACTTTTTTCATTACTGGGGCACAGTTATATTTTCGTGAGATAACCAATCTGTGCAAAGAGTTTCGCCAGAATAAGCTTCGGACTTAAAAGCATATAAATAAACCTGAAGCACATCGACGTATAACTGTTTTTTGTAATGCCATCAATCGTAACTTGAATGCTTTTATATGTGCAAAACACATTGATGTAGTAGTTTGAATTAAACTATTTTCATTCATATTATTTGCTTTAAGAAATCTTTAAAAAAATATGAAAGCGCAGCCCACTCTCATATTAGAAATATCACATGATTTAATAAAACATCCTTACCAGTCACACAATTCGTTCAATGTCTTCATTTTCGTAAACCATCGCGCTTGCCTTACACATTCTTTGTTTACCGATTGTAGCATTGCAGTCTCGTTGAGTTCATTAGCAACTGTTGTCAAACGACTTAAAACTTGGTCTATTTGTGCGTATTGACGCGACCTGGCATCCAAAACCTGACCAACAATCACAGCCATTGGGTCATTACTAGAATCGCGCAATTTCGCCAATATGTTTTCACCGTTATTGTAGTCTTGAGCTAAATCTTCAAGGCTGAATGATTTAATGGCTTCTTTAACGAAATATTGAAAATAGGGCTTGAGTTCATGATATTTCCAGCTACAACACTTATGACACGCGGTACATTTTTCATCGTGCATCACGGTACATTGACTTAAACCTGAGTCCTCGGCGATAGTACAATCTTTATGACACATGGTTTGGCATATGGTACATATAACCGAACGCTTGTGCGAACATTCATATTTTCTAATCTTTTTCGTGATAAGGTCATTATATTCGATACGTAATGTTTCATCGCAATGCGTATCATAATAGACAATTAAATGCAAATCGTAGTTAATTTTTCGCATTGAATTATTGTATTCGACCAGCTGCTTTGTCAATCGCACCCATTCCATGCTGAGACCAATCACACGAATTGTGTTTGACAGGCATACCGGCTCGATAGTTTGAAAAACCTCAAACAGTTTTGAAAATGCATCAGCGTCATTGTTTTCTTTAAAGGTGTTCTTGTTACTGCTGCTGGTGCTGTTATCGCTCCTGTTGGAGTGGTTATTGCGGCTGTCACTACTGCTGCAGGCGTTGTTGTTGCTGCCGGTGCTATAGTTGTTATTGTTGCTATTGCTTGTATTGGGGTTGCTGTCGGTGTTGTTCCCGTCGCAGATGTTGCTAAGATAAAGTTGTTTTCCACTATTATATGCGAAAATTTGACAAAAAGGTATCTCGTTAGTAAAACATGGTGTGTTCTGTAGCCGCTGTCTTACAGTTGCGCTAAGATTGTTCACTTGGCCGTTTCCGTCACCGAAATCTAGAATCACAAAGATGTTTGGTGAAATATTTTTGCTAAGATATCCTAAAACATAGTTGATTTTCCGAACTTGCTTCATATTAATTGTTCCATCACAGTCAGTTTTTAATGTCAAACACAAGCCATTTACATGTGCGATATATTTAGTTTGAACATCGTAATTGTATAGTTTTCGTACAGTGTTCATTCCGGGCACAGGTTTATCAAGTATATCGGAAAGTTCTATTGCCCAAGGCCGCCATGGATCTTCTGATATATCAAGGCATTCCGTAATATCAACTAAAACTAATGTATAGCTAAGTATTGTGTCATTAAATATATAAATGTTAACGTTATGGTTTGACGAAGACGGACATGGATCATTGTCGTCGCTGGCATTGCTATTGTCGTTCACAATTTTAAACCAAAAAGTATCGTCAGAACGAACTCCGAACAAGTAATTAGCAAAGTCGTTCATCAGTCTTGCAGATTCCGCTGTATTTTCGCCAGCAACAACAATACATCGATTGCGTTCGTCGCATTTCATCGGCTTTCTGTCGCCAATCTCAATCGTTCTTACATGGCCTTCACGTTTAATTTCGTGGTCTCGTTGTTCGAGCGTGTATATAAGCCGGGCGCCGTTCTGAATGCTTGTCATACTAAAGTATTCCATTACTCGATGTGCGATGCTGGGTTTCCCTTTCGTTGCTATTGGAGCACCTGTATCGCTTGTTGCCGAACGCAGGCCTCCAATTGTGATAGCTTCTACTTGGAAATAATACGTACTTCCGGGTTCAAGATTTTCAATAACATATTTGCATTCTGAACTCGATGTTTCAACCTCAAACCACCGGTCCTCTGAACAGGAATCCTTTTTGTGTTTAACAATATATCCAGTAACATTTTCTGAGCCTTCAATGGGCGCCTCCCAGCAAATCGGTATAGTCCAGTTAGTTATGTCCAGTCGGCTGTCGACCGTGGGCTGTCCTGGCGACGAAGGGAGTTCTAATATTTTGGCATTAATATTGAAATCGCTATACATTAGAGTGACACAAGGAAGCCTTGTCCTCGTTGTATCTTGACTGCTACATTCGTGTTCGATGATTGCAAATTTAGCATCACTGCAATTATTGTGCCGCTTTGCATAGTCTAAAAACTTTTCAAAAGTTGCAAAAACCTTATCACTAGCAATCGCATCATTATGCCACTCTTTGACGGAACCACCGAGTTGCCCTTCAAGCAAATCGTCACTAACACGCTGAAGGCTTTGACAGCGCATAACTTGAGGATTCAATGCAAAACATACAAAACTACCCTTCTCGTTTCCAAAAGGAATATTTCTCACTATGTCAGCACCAAATAATACTGGTATACTATATTCAGCGATGCTACCAAAAAAACGCTCGACAATGACCGCAGTCATTTCAATGTCGTTTAGAACCAGTTTAAGTTTGCCCGGTGAATACGACGCTTTAGCGAATGATTCAAGAACATCGGCCAACGCAATTTCTTCCATACCGCCGCCTCGAATACGAGGCAAAATCGGTAACAACTGCTTGCGAAACGTTGTAAATGCCAAATCAATCGTTTCGCAAAAGGTTTGAGAATCTCGATTCAGAAAAGGAACACTGCATACCGTGCTACTTTTCGACAAGTCCTTGGCACCAGACTCTAAATGCAAAAACTCCTGAACCTGCTTCCCCACACGTGACACTAGATGTTGGCTTATTTCTCGTACTAAACGGGCAGCTTTAGAATCTAGTTCCGCTAATGGGTACAAATAAACTTTTCGTGGCACAGATCCAGCGTTTTTGACCAATTCTGGCAACTGAGAAGCAACCGTAACAGCCTCATTATAGTTTATAGGTATTCTTTCCAACCGAAAATCACCGTAGAACTTGCACGAAATATCTTCTTGTTTTTCGCTATCCATACCCGTAGTGGTACCAGATAGGTTAGCTTGTGCAGTGAAACTTATTTTCTTGACCAACGCTTTTAATTCACCCTCAACCTTTTCTGAGTTGTGTGATGCCGACACAGTTTTTTCGAAAACGAAAAATGCATCACCACCGTACTCAATTCCTGTCACGACATGCGTAGCACTGCCGTCGTCAAATACACGAGGATACGTCACGTTGCCAAGTCCCAAATGTTCCATGCTCAGTTGCTTGAAAACTGTCGTTGTTCCGTACTTAAGCGTAACACGAGCCACTTGTTTAGAATTATCTGATTCCATTAAATAATTTCCAGCACCTGATAACGCTACGAGACCGGTCACTAAGCTAAGCTGTAAATTCCCACTAATGTTTAAAGCACGAGTCTTTTCGTTCAAATTATTTGATGTAATAAGGGACGTTGGATCGGTGTGTTGAATTGAAACCGTACGAATATTAGACGTGAGCGCTTGGCTGTCCCATAAAGTAACGCCGGGAACTAGTTCGTCACGGCGACAATCGTAAAGCATACCCAAGCTGAATGGTCGCCCACAAGCAGCCATTGTGATTGTAGAGTCCATCATTAATTGCACTCAATAATAACCTATAAGTATGAACATAAAGATATAAAACTGGGGAGATTTAAAGCTGCGACAGTATTTTGCGCATCAATGCCTACGTACTACCAAACCTGGAACAGCAGACATTGCAGAGCGATGTATAGTGTAGCGATTCGTTGTATTATTCGATTGCATGTTATTTAAAGAGATTTCTTAACAAACCAAGTCAACTCCTAGGTAGCTCAGCGGTTTGTGTACGCTACGTGCACCCGTAGAGCCCGGGATTTATTTCTTGGTGTTGGCGGCTCGAATTTGTGAAGCATTGCAGGATAGAAAAAACTTATGAGTAATCATTAAACGGTTAATCCTTCAATGCCGAAACGAGATCAATATGTCCAAACCATACACGCTCACAGGGATGTGGTAGTGGGGTTATCCGATGAGGCTGGACTCGCCCCCACCCGAGGGTTCGGCTACCCTCCTTAAACAGGTTTCCAATTCCCCCTGAGGCGCCGTAGACGCCGAACACGTGGTCGCCGAACACGCGGCACATTCTGACAAAGACGCCGGGGTCATTTTTTGGCCTGCCAGACCGTAGTCGTTCAACGTTGAAGAAACAGCAATAATTTAGGTACCATTACACTCAGCTCGACAAGTTGGTTCAGAAAATATCCATTTCGGCTAATTGTATAACAATTTTTTTTTTCGATTTTTAGCCACCCCATATATTCCTTAGCTTGATGGTGGTAAAATCACCGGAATCTGGCTTAGTCGTAGCCTTAGTAGGCTTATTAAGATATAACATAAATGGCAATAACTCCTTAACCCATAGCCCGATTGCGGTGATTCTGCCAACATTCAACTCAGGTCGTCAATTTGGTTGGAGTGGTATTTTTCCACACTACGTGGTATCTAGTACTACATTTTAGTTTAGTGCGACTATTGTTGCGAAAAGAACTTTCGGTTAGCCGAATCTGCTTCTACTTTTGAGGCATATTTCCCTCAACATACATTTTGAACACTTTCAGTTTGTATTTTGAAAAAATCCGACACGAAATTGGTAAAACGAGGATCGCTTTTTTGGTATAGCAGAACTTGTATGTGTAAGCTTGAAAACACTCAGTTTGGTGTTTTGAAAAGATTGGATTTGACTGTTTTGTAGGCACAAAAACAATCAAATCAGGCACAAAAATCAAACTGTCGCCTAAATTTTTAGCGAGCGTGAGCAATTTTTTTTGTCGCAGGAACTTAAAAAGTATTAGTATTGTATTAAAAAGCAGGTGCTGCAGCAGAAAATAATTGTGTACTTACAATGACTAAGTAGATGATTTTTCAGCATGTTTCTTGATATGAAAGAGCATATAGGTAACTATTTTCTGGAAAGCAAGAAAGTGCAAGCACTGGCTCGATTTTTGAAAACAGTGCCGAATTTTGTAAAACAAGTAGAAATTCAGCTCAAATTTAACAGTATTTTGTTGCGAAAGGCTATGTTAAAATTGACTGATTTCTAATTATATAAATTCGCCGAAGTTTCACCGCATACTATTTATATATGATTTCATATAACGCAAAATATGATGGCAAGTTTCATTTTGATATTTTTGAAAAGCATTCAGCTCGGATTTAGGCAACAGTAATTTTTCAAAAGCGGCCATGAAATTGAGAATCACGTAAAACCTATTTCGAAACTGCAGCTTGAAATCGGGTCTAATTGGCTGATATGCATTGGTAATTTATGTTTACAGTCGCCAATTTTGGCCATGCATCAGGCGATAGTGTCTAAATCCCTGGAGCTGCGCTGGGACAAAACAAAGGAAATGTTAGAAAAACTATTTCTTAGATACGTCCAATAAAATGAGGGTTACATAAAATTCTCGTTATAAACTGCAGATTGAAATACATTTCGCGCTTATTCTACTGTGAGGACATTTTTTGTCCCACACGCAATTGTACTTGCTTGTATGAATAGGTAGGTATACGGGAAATACATACATAATGATTATTAAAAATCATATAAATAAAATTTGGAATTGAAACAGCTAGTATCGAATAGAGCGCAGTACAAGAATGTTAGTAGTAGCCATCCGTTAACTTCAAATATTATTTATATACTCATTGTTTACCTCATGCTTATTTGAAATTGGCGCAGATTTAGAATTCTATAAAAATTTCTTAGAGTTTTGACTCAGTTTGTAAAATTAGGTATGAAGAAATAAGAAATCCATTGAAAACTTCAAAAACTCCGCAATGCGATTAGGACAAATTCAGCATTTTAAAAAAACTTTAAAATGCCTTTAAACGCATTATTATTACTGGGTCAGCCTATATTTATGAAAACTAACTATCAAGTCTAATTTGCCTACAAACAAGAAGCTCCTCGGTACCAAAATTCCTAAGGGCAATGAATAAATTGGAAGAAAATTTAGCTGAAAAAAACAAAGCGAATGTGAAATAGAAAATGGCACATTGAGAGGAAACGGAACCACAGAACCTGCTTTATGGCAACTGGCTCATGAAATACATTAGAACTGATGTTGTAGGTATTTCAACATGCAATGTCGAAAATCTGAATATCTCAATAAAGCATCTTCAAATGGAGATACCATTAGAAATAGCTGAAATTCGACTATACCGAGGTCCTAAATTGAGCTTTTTGACAACCATCAATGCTTCAGAAAAAATAATATACCATTGTAACATGTGTAGCATCTCACTACGCTAGCATATATAGCGTAGCTGAACACGCTGTGATCGGGACCTGTGGTGTAATGGTAGCGCGCTAATCTTGCAAGCTAGAGATCCGGGTTCGAATCCCGGCTGGTCCAATGAATGATCGCTCGTGGATTATTTCACATGAACCACACTTTATTACTTCTTCCGATTAGTAAAAATATAGAAATATTTTAAATTTATCAGACACATTTACAAAAAGCCAATATATTAGGAGGAATTTTTAACATTGGAGTCCCTATCGCACCGTGTCTGGATGTATGTATGAACGCTTAAACAGTAATCATACCCTGCCCCCAACATATCCAGATACATCGTAAACGTACAAATCCATTCCAGCACCCGGTGTACAACTAAACGACCAAAATGGTAAAATTGGACTATTTTGGTGCCTACCTTTAGTTTTGTAGTCTGCTGTAGTCCCTTGAAGTGACAACATGCCGTTTAAAACATACATGCTCAATGTCCTTGGTCCCAAGGAAGTAGTCAGTGCCCCAAAAAGGGAGTTGGAGCGGTCTTCGGCCTCACACGAAGGGTTAATCGACTGGCGGGGTGGGGGTTCGGTAGAGTTACAATTTCGAAATTTTTGAAAGTTCACAATTTTCCCCAAATTTACTCAATTTCTACTTATTTTTACCAAGTTTTTGATAAAATGTTCCCTGATTTTTTTGTTGCTAATTTCCCTAATTTTACCTGAGGGAGGTGGCTTTCTGGCCATCCCTACTATATGCTACTCTGAAAACATTCAAACATTCAGATAACAATTTGGGGGTTCTTTTCCATAATCCCCCAGCCCGTGCATCCTCAAAACCGTTTCGAAGTTTAGCTTATGTCGCGAATAAAACGTCAAAATCAAACAAAATTTATATCCCTTCTTTAAGTGTGAATGCTGAACTTGCGCCGCCCAGCCAAAAGTAAAACCTACGTCCAGTCTTAATCACAATAAGTTAAACACGAATAAAAGGCAAAATAATGATTTGACATATCGATACAACTCAAACAAGTTGAATATTCTACTATAATGTTTGCAGATAGTATAACCCGACTGTACGAAAACACAAACTGTAGTGAACGAATAATATGCTTTGTATATTGACAGTAAAACTAAAAATCTGCGTAAAAAACGCCTACGATAACGTTAGATATGTAACAAATAGCATTTGGTTTGTATAAAAACAAACCATTAGTCATTTTATATATTGTGTAAAAGTTTTTTTACTAAATAAATTTCTCGTCTATTATAGCTTTGCCCCTGGTTTTTGGTATGATTCATTGGTTACACCAAGAATTATATTTTTTAAATCTGTATTTCGAAAGATATGCTGGCGGTAGTTGTGCACATGTTTTAGCGCTTAGAGTTTTTGTATGGCAAACCTTGTCTCCGCAATTATGTAGCATATGGTGTTTTCATTCCATTACAGATTGATAAATAAGTTCTTTTCCATTATACCCCCAGCCCGCATTTGCCCAAAAATGGTCAGATTCTGGAAATTTTGGTATTTTTACGATCCTCGAGACCTCCCATGATCATTTCAATCAAAAAATAGAATTTTAAGAACTAGATTTTTTCGGGTCCCAAGGGAAGCAAAAATTTTTTCTTCAAAATTAATTACATTGGACGCGGCTTGACGCGCTGAATCGAATAGTAATATTTTTAACTGGATCCTTTAATCAAATGCTAAGTTATGGCCAAAAATTATCGGAGGCTGAGAGGCTCAAATTGAGTTTTGGCCATAACTTAGCCTACTTTTATCGGATCCCGTCGAGCCGCCACGAATGGTGGGTAAAAATCTAATGTTTAAACATTTTTTGGTTCCCTAGGGGAACCGAAAAAATGGAAAAATATAAACTTTTAAAAATTCAATTTCTCGAGGTCTCGAGGATCACAAAAATACTAAAATTTCCAGAATCTGACCATTTTGGAGAAAATACGGGCTGGCGAGGGATAATGGAAAAGAACCGATAAATATATGTAAAGTTTATGAACTCGCTTGACTTTTCAACGATACCCCTTATCAGTAGATGTGGCGAGATATTTTATCTCCTGGTGCCCCTATATCTAACTACAGTGTAAACCAGTCTGAGTTGTTAGTGCATTAGCGGGATATCCTGAGCGCAGAGGAGCTTCCAACCGTTTCAAACTGGTTGTGTCCAGGGGCACCGACAGAAAATTTTAACTCGGGGTGGGGGGCACCCACGGATTGTCAGGGTCAACTCAATATAATTATGATCTGATGGTTGCATGTTGAAAACATTTTTGTTGTAGTTGTAAACTGGGGTACCATCCAAAAACAAAAATATGGTCCTATGTAGCGACGCCTCTTTACAGGCCAAAAACCATGGACGTACCCGGAATTTTATTTCGAGGAGTTCTGATGGCAATCCAAAAATTGATTGCATTATGTATCGTTTATTTGAGCTTTCCTTTGCCTTAATTTATTTTATAATATCTGTGTTGGTTCAGAGATTAATCGACACCGTATCGACATTGGAAATGTCCGGCTGATTAATGTAGACTCCTCAAAACATGATTCAGACTTAATTATGGTCAAATTAAAACTTTTTTCCTTTTTAAACTAGTATGTATTTCATACAGTCGTGAACAAACAATTGGGTCAGCGGCAGATGAAGCTGGATCGTTTTGGTGCAAGCCGCGTACGATAGCCACTACACTATGTGAGAGCTGTTGCTTGATTCCTTAAAGAACCTCACAAACGGAGCGAACAATACGCGGCGTCCTCAGACGTACGCTGTATGACAAGCTCGTTTAGTGCCTCGTATTGCAGTGTAAGCGTTGAATGTGTGAATTTATATTTGTTTGTTGCACAACACCTGGATCAACAAGCTATGGACAGCACGGTATTTTGGGGTACACCTAGCACTTATACTTAGATTTTTCAATTATTGGAGAACTGAATAGTCATAGCGCCTGCTGGTCCCACCAGCTACGACTGGAGCTGCCGGAGAACGTTTGAAAAAAGTATGTGCAGTATGTTGTTTATTCTAAAACCTAAACAGTCCAGGAATTATCCGGCCCTCGGCGCGTTGTCCACCAACCCCACTCGATGTATTATATAATCACTAGCAATCCTAACTTAGAAGTTTCAGCTCCATATTGTGCGTCCGCAGTCTTGCGGCACTGAATTCAAAACTCAATTTAATTCCTTGACTTAGTAAAAAGACTTGCTTAAGCATTTCTATATGACTACGACAGGCAAATGTGACAAATTTTATGTGTACAATCAATGTACAAGAACAAGGTATTGCACTAAGTTTCAATGAAATAAACTGCGTTTTCATTAAATATTTTATTAGCAATTTATTAGAGTATTTGCAAAAAACAATTGTAAGGTAAAAATGGATTGCATAAGATGGATAACTTAAAAGCATGAGTGCGTAGTAAGCTGGGTAAGGTGGCGGAGCCTGTGGGTCGACTTGAGTAGTTGTAAGAAATTATTGTCAGTTTACATATAATAGTATAGTGGGAAAACTTAGCTTTGGAACGCGATCCAGGAATTGATTACACTCATGCGGTACAACAGACAATATCAAATATCAAAATATGTCTACATATATCTAATTTTGCTTTTCATTTTGTTACTGTTTGTCGAAACCAATTGGATTTGAGTTTTCTCGATAGAAAACGAATCTAGTTGAACGTTTAGGTGCGTACATATTTCTTCTTTCGTCAAAATCGTCAACTAAACCGTGTATAATTTCGCGCACAAAGTTCTGTCATTTGTATTCGTTGTTCCGTAAAAATACTAATATTGAAAATCTGTGATGTACGACACAAATGGCGGATTTGCCAATTTAGGCGTGTTTGTGCAGTTCCTCGAGCGACATGCTAATATAAAACATTTCCCTGGGTAAACGGATTTAATTGACTCGTTTAAAATTGATACGCAACTACCCAAATACCCAAATACCCAACTACCTTGACATACCAAATTAAAACAATTTGTGATTTTAACCAACTTAGCGATCGGATATTGTAGTTCTTCCGCATCCTGCATTTTGTATATATACTAGCTTCCTGTTTTAAAGCATGTCAACTTTGTAAGGTTTGATAAAGGCGTGTCGGGTTGAGTGTTGGTTGGGATAGTCGGGTCCGGTCCAGAAAACTCACCCGACTGCCACCTTTAGTATTGAGTGTCTGAGGTTTAACCACGTAAATCTAGTTAGCATTGAATCAGTTTCCAAAACTTCATTTTTATAACCCAAGAGCAGAAGAATAGAAATTTCTATACCAATTTCGATCACAATGACAAAACTTTCTGGCGATCAGATGGGCATATTTCCACCTCTGGTATTAATCAGATTCCTACGAGCTTTCATTTCGTCGCTTTAGGTAAATGATTTATAGCAGACGAAGTGGAGTGGATGGCACAATGCAATATCCTGCCTGAAATTCCATCGTAAAAGTTATCAAGTTTCTCCATATACCACAACATACGTTGGCTGCATCAGAATGCAATTTCAATCATCTATTTGCGTTTGTGTTTATTCGCGCACGTGCTAGAAATAGTGAAATCCGGCGAAAATGTGTAATAGTGCACCAGGGACTCTAAAATAACAGATTGTTACATAGTTCTGTTACATATACTTTAGCTTTTACCCAATAGACATTGGCATTATCTGCTACTCAGAACCACCGTTGGGTTTTTAGTGCGTTAAAAATCGGCCACGAAAATGCACCTCATTGTATTAAAAAATTTAATTAAATTAGCTTTGTGCATCATTTACCTTTAGATGTGTGTGCCCATTCTGGCTCGTGACAAAAGGCACAGCCACATCCGGCCCTTCATAAGTAAAATAAATAGCTAAGCTATGTTAGCATATTTGTACGACGCGGGATTGGCTATGTCTTAGGGTTTGTCAGCCGGGACGGGCTACAGAAAATTTTTTATCACATTCAGCTTAGCAGATTGTGTTACAAGGAAAATATTTTGCTCTAGGCCAAAAAATGCAAGATTAGTAGTAATCAACGCAAAACGCATAAATTCAGGTAAAATAAATACTTAAAATATCGCTATTTTCAAAAATCTTGTTTAAGCGTCTTTTACAAGCCAACCTAGTAGCTATGTAAAACACGCTTTTTATGCATGAAAATTACGCTAATGTAACTGGAAGGATGTTCTACGAACATGTGACCGTAAATATCACCAATGTCTATTGTTTAGCGATTTTCTACTGTCGCCATATATTTCAGGCTTTCAGAGCCGATTCCGGCCCTTGTGACAATTTATCAGACTCGCTTTACTATTAGCTAAATATATTTGCACGGTTTGGCTCGGCCCAAAAAATGTCACACTGGCTGATCGCAGCTAGCCAAAAATGGCTTTGCAGCCGAAGCAGACTGTGACAAAATCCGATCCTGCTGCACACATCATAAGGTAAATGATGCATTATAGAAAAGATAGGTAGCCATTGTAATAGTTTGTGGCAAACATAGAGCCCCCTAGTTGTCTTTTTTGCCATTTCTGGCAAGGCCCAAGCTTCAACAAAGTTTCAGTTGATTGAGACATATGCTGGAGCATTTACTATATGGCAGTTTTTATTACACCGCTAGGCATACGCATCTCCTACACAACATTTTCAACCTATGTTTTTGTATTTTTTTATATTTTCCTAGTAAAACAATAAAAGCCCAGTTTTATATATGGTTCACTTTAAAACTAAAGGGAGGGGGTGGTAAAATTTGTCCCACAAAAATTCTAATTGCTGTGTCTTGATTGCACCAGTAAAATTACTGGGAGCATGAAATTTATTCGCACCCACTAAATTTCAAATTATTGGATAATTACTGTATTATAAAATTGGAACATACAAAATTACTGGATGCATGAAATTTTGTAGCACTCACAAATTTTCAAAATTGTGTGTTGTATGTAGCACCCAGTAAACTTCAGGGAAATGTTTTATCTCCCTTCAGTTTTAAAGAGGTCGATCTATTACCATAGTTAGGAGTCTGCCCAACGGGATGCCATTTATATATATGACTGTAGTTTAACTGTTTCACGAGTATTATACAGTGCTAAACTGTTCTCAGTTGACCATTTTGGATTCAAATCGGTTTGTTCTGGGCTGTGTCCCCAGCGCTCACATGACTCCCTATATAAACTGTTCTTAGTGGAGCAATTTGAATTCAAATCGGTTTCTTCTGGGCTGTGTCCCCACCGCTCACATGACTCCCTATACAATCTGTTCTTAGTGAAGCAATTTGAATTCAAATCGGTTTGTTCTGGGCTGCATCCCCACCGCTTACATGACTCCCTATATAAACTGTTCTTTGTGGAGCAATTTGAATTCAAATCGGTTTGTTCTGGGCTGCATCCCCACCGCTTACATGACTTCCTATATAAACTGTTCTTAGTGGAGCAATTTGAATTCAAATCGGTTTGTTCTGGACTGTATCCCCACCGTCCTTATGACTGACTCCCTATATATCAGCTGTATTGCCATATTGAACTTTTGAATAAAAAATGGGATGATAAGAATTGCAAAATTCGTTTAAAGTTCAAAGAAACAGAAATACCTGCATACAGGATACGCCGGAACCCAGAAAAGATTTAGCAGGCTAAGATAAAAATAGATATTTAACAAAGCCTCTTGATAAAACATATTTTGGGCTTACTTGGTTGAGCCTTGGGAGTATTAAATGCAAACGCTCATTTTTCAATAAAAAAGCATTACCTCCGCATATTTTCTGAGGACACAGAACGTGCATGCACCAAGGTTGCTAGTCGCCTATCTCCCTGTTCCTGGTCTATGAGGAAATAATGTGTTTTAAGATTTTTTCTCAGTCACGCAGAGATTTGCTGGAGCAATTTCGGCGAAAGCTTGCTATTGACATCAGTTTCAAAATAGTAACACTTTGCTGCCCGTTCTCAACTGTTCACTGAAATGGTCTATTCTGAGTAAAAGAATGTAATTATAGATTTATCAGAAAATATCGGCAACCACAAAAGTTCTTTTAGACTACTGAAAAAGGTGACCATCAACCTGTGAACTACTGTTGAAGTGACTAAAAGGCGAAATCTGATGTCTGATTTTAATAGACGGCTCACTCGCTGTGCAGCACGCTTCACCAATATTCTGAATGCTGAGAAGCCAGAAAATACCGTTGGAGATGATGAACTCAGATGGCGGGGAATGTACTGTGTAGACAATAACGTGGAAAGCCTGTCTGAGCGTGAAATCAAGTAGCGACAAAATCACTAGAAAATAGAAGAGCAGTCAGTGAGGACGGCATTATATCCGAAGTTTTGAAATCTGGCGATTAGCTCATTGTTAACACCTTACACTACATTTCCTGGGGTGTGTAGAAAGAAAAAGGTCCTAGCTGTTTGCAACACGGCAATCGTAATATCTACCTTGAAGAAAGGTAATCGTACCCTGTGCGAAATCTCTCGATGTTTATCGCTGCGTACTATTGCATTTTATATTTAGGAACCTGCCTTTCTAAACAGCTTTAAAATCAAATGAGACAAATTATTAACACGCGAGTGACAGGGCGATTTTTGCGTCAGGTAGAGGTTGTGTTTATGAAATGTCAACCCTGCGCCAAATATTAGAGCTTAGCCACGAATATAAAGAGCCATAAATTGCTAATTTTATAGCTTTTAAGGCGGCTTTTAATTTTGTCGACCGCCTGGGAATTTATAATATATATATAATAATAGAATCTAAAAGCATCTGGCCGTATCTACTAGGTACCATCGGACAAATAAACGGAAACACAACAAGGTTCAACCATACAACAGGACATCTTTGATTGTTTTACTTTTTTCACTGTAGACAGACAAGGATCAATATTATCTGTGTTGCTGTTAAGTGTATAACAACTTTGTTCGTTGGGTGTTGTCAATGGCGCAAGATGAAATAGCTATAGCCTACGAAATGGCTATAGCCAATTGCGACCTTCGTATATTTAACATAGCCGTACCCCGATAGCACTATTAGAAGAGTCCGAGACATACATGCGTCAAGTCGTTAGTCGGCTGAGGTATTAAATAGCAGTCGGATTGATTAACGATAAATACGAGAAATACCAAAGTTCTTTCGTATTGTGCAAACAACCAAGTGTCAAGATGCATGGCGAAACTTTATTTAATGTAGAATATTTCTGTTATCTAGGATTAATGCTTAATGGTTGCGGTTCTTCTAGTATTGATATCAGCCACCGCATAGCCACCGCAACGTAAGTCTGTGGATGCTTGTCTGAAGCATAAAATGGAATCAACACATTCATCCAAGTGAAAGTCTGTAACAACTGTACTACTACATTGTCATAGTCCGTAAAATGTAGTGACATTTCCAAGCTGGATATTTTTAAAACCATCGTCTACACAGAATGCTCCAACTAAATACGTGAGATAATATTACCAATGCCGAAATGTATTTACTGGGCGTGTCCCAAATTACATCGATATTGCAAAAACCAGCGGTTCTATAAGTAGATAGGTCTAGTATATAATTTGAATTAACAAGAATAATATTGTAAAGAAGGTTCCGGTGATTTCACATTTTGGACAACGGAAACAACCACAGCGGTAAAGCAAAGGCGTTAGCTTATTAGAAACATGGAACCGCTTTTCGAAGATATTCCTTGGTAGGATATGGCTGAAAGATCCGATAGCAGTAAATTGCTCGATGCAGTGTCGTATTGGGTGGACAAAAGTTATGGAGGAAGCAGCGACACCCAACATGGGAGGGGACTGGTGACACAAGTGATCAAAAAATATATGCTTATCTTTAAAATTATCATTATCTTATTAAAATCTCACATTAGCTCGAGTAGTAGTACATTTCATAAACCTGCCGAAATTCATTATTAGTGCCATAGTATTCAGCTTTCAATTGATGAGTCGTATTAACTGGATACTTATAATAAAGTTCTTATTATAGTGAATGCGCGTTGAGCAAATGCGATGAAATATTTGTTTAGCCCAGGATAAATTGTCTATTTGTCAATAAATGTGGATATAGTAAAAAATATTTTCATAATGAATTTGTTGGATATGTCCCAATTCATTGCACTATATATAAGGGCACTCTGCTATAATATATCTATGTATAGATATAAAATACTTGTTTACGTAGTTAAGCGATCGTTTATTAGCGTTGTGAAGAGCTTACGATTGCCTGTCTTTTATGGCGTGTTTATACTGCGTCCGAACCGAACCGGTCTGGGTCCTATCAGTTCCGATTTGCACTTGTATTGTATATAAAGTGCTCTCTTTGCATGCGGTCCGATGCGGTAGAGCATGCACATTTTTATCGGATCCGAATTCGATAATTTACGTAAAAATATATGTAACACGTATACGGTTGACATATAACTTCGCCGTATCAAATCGGATCGGATGTAATGTCAACACAAATAGGGTCTGATCGGAACGAATGGGACGCAATGTAAACGCGGCCTTAGATTTAATAATTAGGTGTAGGATACCGCCAGTAAATAATGTATCGGTTAAAAGCTGTAAACATTATCACTTAAAGCAGGATTCAGTGTGTGCTGGTTGATATTTGTTCTGAATGAACTGATACGCATGTCTGGTCCGTCATGGTCGCCAAGGGGAGCTATCCCCCTGCCGCTAGCCGAAGGTAAATTAAATTAAGGAAAACTTACAAAAATGGGGTCCGCCTCACTGTCGACGCCCCACTATGGAAACATTTATATGGTTTAACATTAACAGAGTTGGAATTGAGAAAACCTAAACGTTTCATTATACGATATCGGGTAGGCTTTGGGAATATTTTCAAGCAGGACCGTTGTGCTCAACGATTGTTCAAACAACAACCACTGGGTGCGCTAAATATCAAATCAGCCAAACGTATGATACAATAAGGTTTGCCAAATCAGGTTTTGTAGCCTTTATTTGCCTGTCTCTCTTTAAAATACAACGCTGCATCATACGGGAAGATATTGCAGCGTTATGTAATTTGTGCGCATCTTCAGACAAATACTTTTTTGTCTTTGTGCTACACATTTTATTTAGCCCAGACCCCGGCTACTAAACCATTTTCTGAGTCATACGGCTGACCATACGTATCATCCAAATTTTGGCTGATGTCACATTTCGGTGCCGAACGGTGCGTTACAGGAACAGCGTAGAGCAGGGGATTTGGGAGCGATAACCCCCCGACTAAGGTATAGCTTTAGTACATAGCTCATATATGGACCTTAGTATATCATATATGGCTTGGTATATCGAGAACGGCACAGCATGCATTTCACTTCCGCCCCTAAAAGTTACATTAGCCCAAATTATTTACCGGACACAGTACCATGTTAGGCAATAAAACGTATTAGACCTATTTCACTATATTTACCGCTTTCTATTTTAGCGGAATAATGCTGCCTAAATCCAAAGTATCCATACCACAATAATATATACTCACTACAATTGCGCAATTGATGCAGATATCGTTAATACAATTTCACGCTGCTGTAGATATGGTATCAACCATTGCACGTAAGTTATATATATATATATAGACGCTACCATTGCTAATTACACAAACATGCAGATATAGTTAATGCGATGGCACGTTGTTGTAGATATAGAATCAACCATTGCACGTAAGTTATAAATATAGACGCTACCATTGGTCTAGCCGTATAGTCATGGTGGCCCATGTCAACTTTAGGGGCTTCCCGACTGTCCCTGGGACAGTCAATTTATGTATATATGTGTGTCTATATCATTACAGTGCGTCTAGCTGAATCGTTAGTTCTAAATGGCCCGATTGTCCCAGTAAAGACAGTCGAAACCCAACTGTCCCAATTGGGACAGTCGGGACAGTGGAAACCCAACAGTCCCGATTGTCCCAAAGTTGGGACAGTCGGGACAGTGGAAACCCAACTGTCCCAATTTGGACAGTCGGGACACTAGAAACATTTGGAGCAATAGCGTTTAAATAGGACTATCGGAAAGTTTGGAACAACCGGGTCAGTCCGCATCATTAAAACTGAAATAGACTGACGTTAGTTGTGGATACGTTTCTTATTTCGCGCCTAATGTAAATTTGGGCAATTTCACTGATTTGGGATTTCCAATGTTTTCCGTTTCCCACATTTTCCAGTTTCCTAATTTTCTCGTTTCCCGAGTTTCCTCCCGTTTCCTAACTTTATGCAGTTTCCCACATTTTTCGGTTTCCAAATTTTCCCCTTTCCCAAGTTTCCCGTTTCCAAAGTTTTCCGCTTGCCACGCTCTCCAGTTTCCAAATTTTCGCGTTTCCCAAGTTTCCCGTTTTCCAACTTTATGCTGTTTCCAAAAACTTTGTCATTTCCCATTTTCCAGTTTACTAATTTTCTCGTTTACCAAATTTATGCAGTTTCCAAACACTTTCCCGTTTCCCACATTTTTCAAGGTCCTAATTTTCCCGTTTACAAAATGTATGCAGTATCCAAACAGTTTCCGCTTCCCAAGTTTCCAGTTTTCTACATTTTCCAATTTTCTCGTTTCCCAACTTTATGCAGTTTCCAAAAACTTTCCCGTTTCCCACATTTTCCAGTTTCCCAATTGTCCCGTTTCTGAAGTTTTCCGTTTCCCACATTTTTCAGCTTCCCAACTTTATGCAGTTTTCAAAAACTTTCCCGTTTCCAAAGTTTCCCGTTTCCCACATTTTCCAATTTCCAAATTGTCCCGTTTCCCATATTTATGCAGTTTTCAAACACTTTCAGGTTCTCCACATTTTTCTAATTTTTCCGTTTCCCGAGTTTCCCGTTTTTCAACTTAATGGAGTTTCCAAACACTTTCCTGTTTCCCAAGTTTCCCGTTTTTAACATTTTCCAATTTCCTAATTTTGCCGTTTCCCAAATTAGGCTGTTTCCAAACACTTTCTCAATTCCCAAGTTTTCCGTTTACCACATTTTCCTAATTTTCCCGTTTCCCGAGTTTCCTGTTTCCCAAATTCGTGCAGTTTCCAAATTTATGCAGTATCCAAACAGTTTCCGCTTCCCAAGTTTCCAGTTTTCTACATTTCCAATTTTCTCGTTTCCCAACATTATGTAGTTTCCACTTTCCCGTTTCCCCCACTTTCCGGTTTCCCAATTTTCCCGTTTCCAAAGTTTCCCGTTTCCTGAGTTTACCGTTTCCCAAATTTATGTAGTTTCCAAACACTTTCGCATTTTCAAATTTTCCTAATTTTTTCGTTTCCCGAGTTTCCCGCTTTCCAACTTTATGCTGCTTCCAAGAACTTTCTCGTTTCCCATTTCCCATATTTTCCAGTTTCTTAATTTTTTCGTGTCCCTAGGTTCTCGTTTTCCCCGCTTCCAATTTCCCACATTTTCCAGTTTTCTAATTTTCCCGTTTCCCAAATTTACAGTTTCCAAAAACTTACCCGTTTCGCAACTTTATGCAGTTTCCAAAATCATTCCCGTTTCCCAAGTTTCCCGTTTCCATACTTTATACAGTTTCCAAGAGCTTTCCTGTTTCCAAAGTTTCCCGTTTCCCGCATTTTCCAGTTTCCTAGTTTTTCCGTTTCCTAAATTTCCCTTTTCCGAGCTTTGCGCAGTTTCCAAACGCTTCCCCGTTTCCCACATTTATCAGTTTACTAATTTTGCCGTTTCCCAAATTCATGCAGTTTCCAAAAACATTCCCGTTTCCCAAGTTTCCCGTTTTCCACAGTTTCCTAATTTTCCCGTTTCCTGAGTTTCCCGTTTCCCAACTTTATGCAGTTTCCAAAAACTTTCCTGATTCCCAAGTTTCCCGCTTCCCACATTTTCCAGTTTCCTAATTTTCCCGTTTCCCGAGTTTCCCGTTTCCCAAATTCATGCAGTTTCCAAACACTTTCCGTTTTCGGAATCCGTTTCCCACTTTTGCTTTCCAAACTTCCCCCTCACCTCCAAACCCCTCTCAAGTTTCCCGTTTCCGAGCTTTATGCAGTTTCCAAGAACCTTCTTGTTTCCCACACATTTTCCAGTTTCCGAATTTTCCTGTTTCCCACATTTTCCAGTTTCTTAATTTTCCCGTTTCTGAGCTTCCCGTTTCCCGAATTTATGCAGTTTCCAAACACTTTCCCGTTTTCCACATTTTCCTAATTTTCCCGTTTCCCACATCTTCCAGTTCCTAATTTTCCCGTTTCCCGAGTTTCCCAACTTTATGCAGTTTGCAAACACTTTCCCGTTACCCGTTATGGCTTCTGTTTTGTCCTGGGCAGATTCGTTCATGGGATACTCTACACTGGAGGCAAATCTTATTTTTAAACGATCCATTCAAGGTATGCGTCGTTTGGTAAATTCCCCAGTTGTCCGTAAAAGTCCTCTCACTGCTCAGTAAATTAAGTCTATTGCGAGCCCTGGGTTACAAGATACGGGAAATTTAACCGAGCTTCGTGCAGCCTTATTTTTTGTACTGGGTTTCGCTGGAATGTTTCGCTGTGGTGAATTATTATCTTTAACGCCTCGGGATATATCTATATTTGATGATTACGTTTCGATATTTTTTGCTACATCTAAAACTGATCACCTGAGAAATGGAAACACCGTGATTGTTTCTGCTTCTGCAGACCTTGTTTGTCCTCGACAACTGTTGATTCGTTATATATCGGTGATAAAACAATATTTCACTGTTTCAGAGTCGCGCCAAATCCCCCTTTTTCAGTCTTTGGCTTTTGATTCTAAGTCACGTCTATTTTCGCCAACGGGGAAGCCGCTATCTTATGATTTGGCACGCAATATTGTCAAACTTGGAGTTACGCAAATTGGCTTGGATCCGGCAAAATCTTCAACTCATATCCTCAGGTCGGGTAGAGCTACGACAGCTGCAGCCAGAAATGTCTCGGAGCGTCTTCTTCAGTTACATGGTCGGTGGGCTTCATCAAAATCAAAAGATGTTTACGTGGACGGGACTTTGGATGCGAGATTGGCCGTGTACAAGAATTTATTATAGCGCATATTGATTCAAAAATTTGAGGTTTTGTTTAATATCTTTATTATTGTTTTTTGTCACTTTAGTTTTAATATTGATTGAAATTTTGTGGAGTTGTTACATATCTTTATTGTTGTTTTGTCACTTAAATTTGACTTGAGGGGGAAGTAAAGCGTCATCATCAATACATGGCTGCGTTACTGGGCTTATGTCCAAGCATAAATATGCTTGTCATTGTATAAACATAAAACAACTGTTCAGATGTATTACAGTCTAGCCATTGTCTTGAGCACAGTTTTATGGTGAAGCTGTTTGTTTGAACACTTTTATCGGGTCGCAATATGTAAAATGTATTAACATTTGTTCCACACAATTATTTATTAAGATAACAGCTTATTAATGCATTGAATTTGGAATGACTGATTATTGGGATTTTGTCTTACAGAAATTGTTTAGCGCTAGTAGTAACGTTAAACGAATGAGAATCTAATTTTTCGGAACACAAGCTGAAAATTGATAGCCCCGAATATCTAGACGGTAGGTCGTCTATTGTTACAGACGATAGGTCGTTTATAACATTTGTTGTAAACGACTGATCGTCCGTAACAAATCTAACAAACAACCTTTTGTTTGTAACATTTGCTATGGACAAACAAGTCGTTTGTAACCGAATTTATAGACACCATGTTATCGAACGCAAATACATTTTTCTGTTTTATAATTTTGTTCGGGAACTTAATAATCTACCGTTATAATCATATTCAAAACCTCTTTTGTTTAATATATATGCTGAAAAACAAGTATTAAAAATCAAAATTTTTCAAAATGCAAGTCTCCTTTAGTGTTTCGAAACGCAGCTATGGTGAAAGTGTGAAAAGGTGCATTGTGTTAGTTAACGTAACTTAAAGGTTTTGTAATTAGATAGTAAGCGTTCACAGAACGGAAAAGTTTGGAAATAGGATTAGGCTAGTGTAACTATTAGTTTGCTTTCTAACAGCATTTTGTACATCTCAAAAGAGGATAGTAGGCGGTGCGGCTTAAGTTTACTCATGCATTATGCATTGCAATTAACATCGACTCCCAAAATATAAGCGTCAATTTAATCGCTCTGCATGAGTTAATTCGTCAGAGCATATATATAATACACCTAGAAATATTCAAACATACGCGCGCCATTTTCTTCACATACAAGTTGCCGACCGTTCTGTGAGATGTTGATTTTTTAGCCGGTTCAGGATCATATTTAATAATTTTCTTGTCATCCGTCAATTAAAAGTAGGATCGGCAGCCTCATCTCTTCTCGTTAGTACGTCCGCGTATATAAGTGCGATATAGCAAAAATCACACAAATCGCAAAAGTTCGTATTCTAAGTACAGACATCTGCATTTTGCGGCCTCATAAATATACCCTATTCGTTCAAAACTTCTGTTCCAGTCGTCAGTTATGCTATTTTGTTTTATTGGTTACAACGAAGATGGTTATCAATGTCTCAACATTACATCGCTGCAGCTACCTGAAAATGACAATTAATTTGCACTGAATAGAAATACTAGATTTTCCACAAATCATAAGACTTTTGTCTAAATACACATGCGTAAAGTATTAAATTTAAAATTGTACAAAATCTAGTAATTTAAGCAATTCCGATCATTGCTGGTGTTGTTGTCTTTTCTTACTGGATTTGCAAAAAGTGTGTCTTACATAGAAGGATAGAATGACATATTATGTTATTCTACAAACACATGCTACTCTATTTATCACATGTCATATATTATAGCTACAGTAGACATTGGTGACTATAATATATTGTATAGATTGTTGTTATTATGTTATATAGTCAATTCTGTATATTATAATTTATAACTAAATCTTACATTATGTGTTTTTCAGAGGTTCGTTGACTTATCGAAGTAGATGTGTCAGGAGGGGAGGTGGGGACGCTGCACGGTGGAGGATTGGCAGGGACTAGACTCGAATAATTTAGAAACTCAGTTTTCCCTAAAAATTTGCTAAAATTAGTATTTTTTGCAAGAAGTTTGCTACTGTTGCTAATATTTTGGAGTGGAGGGAATAAAATAATATGCGCCCTCACGGAAGGTAACTAAATGTGGCGTAGAGGTGGTCTGGCACTTAGGGGCAACCTTTTGCCTCTATGAACTTCTATTTATTATATGAATTATTGTGTTACAACACTATAGAATATTTATGAAATTACAGTTTTATACATAATTCTATTAGAATTATGAAAGATCGATCATACATGCGCAAGCCCGCCTATGATAGCACTCAATCCCCCTTTGCGCCACAACACCCCCCCCCCCCCCGCAGCACGGAAAATTTTACCATTAGGTAGCAAATCTAAGGTGTAATATCGCAAATCTGAATAGAGAATTGGTAAGCATGGGACTTCGGAGCGACAGCACCTCCACGGGCACCTATCCGCTGAGATGATCTCCCCCATCCTACTTCGGCTACGCGCCCTGGTGAGAGCTCGGAGCCTCAGCAGTCTTTTGATAGATATTACCTAACTACAGCATATTATGTTATAGTACTATGTAATTATACATTGTAATAATAAAAACGATTCTGATATTTTTATAATAAATAATTATATATAGTATTATAATATAATTATATTTTTGCCTTTTGCGTCGTTCAGAGAGAGATGTGTGCACTTACTCGACGTCGTCAGCATATACACACATGTGTATGAAAACATGTTCGATAATATATAACAACCTTCGTAAGTTGTTACGCAAAGGGTTTCTGTGTAACAACATTCGGGTTTCTGTGTAACAACATTCGGACGCTGTTACCTATAATTCCTTGTATGTAACAATAATAACGTTGTTACGTTCTATTTGTTACGCTGGAATGTTAAGTGCATTCGCAGCTTTGTAATAACAATGGAACGTTGTGACGAGCAGTCTTAACCACACATGCTCAAGATCCCGGGTCTCACTGTATGGTAGCCAGTGCCACTGGGGCAGGAGATAGGTCCCGGCCTCCAAGGGAGTCAAGCCGGTTGGAAGGGGCATGACAGGTCGTTAGAATATCGAAATTTATAGTTCATAATTTTTTCAATTGCAATCAATTATTCGCTAAAAATTAACTGAAATGGCGAAAATTCAGCGAAATTGGGGAAATTATAAACTTCTACAAATTTCGACATTCTACCACCTGCTTTGCAGCTCGCCAACCAGCTGAATTCCTTGTAGGCCGAAGACCTTCCTCTCGCCCACGCTGAACATGGCTATCATACACCAGACCTCAGAGCTTGAGCATGTTAAGACTGTTCGTAACAAAATTCGATTGTCGTTACAAAGCTGCGAGTGCATACAACAACATTCCAGTGTAACAAATAGAACGTAACAATATTAGTAATGTTGTTGCATACGAGCAATTATGTTGAACAAAGTACTATCGTTGTCACGCTGAACCCACTTTGCTTAACAAATTACGAAGGTTGCTACATACTATCGAATGCAATGTTTTTATACACACGTGTGTATATAGTAACGATGCTTAATAATGCACACCATTTCTATGTGAACGACGCAAATTATATATCTAATTATTATTCATAGTTTAATATTTTTGTTAATTTACAACATTGTTACAACATATATAGTCAAAATCATTAACCATCAATTGTTAAATAAAAGAGTCAGAAAAATATACTATGCAAAATATATACATATTTCAATCTATAATAAAGAAGTCGACTTCTTCATAATTCGCAATAACATATTGCATGTTAGTATTTTATATGAAAATAATACTTCACAACTAGAGTTCCTTAAACACCGGAGGTATTTTGTGTATGGTACAACATTTGACATACTCAAGCCCATGACACGGTTCAAACCACGATTACATTTTCTGAGACCGGCGTACGCAAGACCACAAAGGTATAGAGGTGTGGCTCGGTTCTTTAAGGAACCTCTCAAAGTGAGCAAATAGCAACGGACGTGCAAATATACATCACACGAGAACCACAATATGCGCTGATGCCAGTAGCCAGAGTTGGGCAGGAAAAGGATAGCTAAGAAAAAATGGTGTCATACACACAGATTTGTCGCATGACGTCATGGCTTGCGAAAACAAGTCGAAATTTATTTTGTCAGTCGTTGTAAATGCAGTTAATTTCCAATCTGTATTAAGCTTAGGAAGAGAAATCAATTTTGTAAATTAGAAGCTTCCATTATAGAACATGATAATAATGTTATTTCCCTGTTCTCATATATGTAACAGAAAACATTCTTCGTGAAAAAACTTGTTAACTTGTTAATAAATCTATTACAAAATTTTGAAGCAATTCTTTAAAATAAAAGC
>JASANE010006670.1:0-20507 GCA_030248225.1 Trileptium ribeirensis
CCTGTTTTATTACAAGAAAAGGCTGGATGTTTTTAATTTTACGATCTACGAGCAGCAGGTGCCAAACGATGGTCACTGCTTCATCTGGGATGAAACAGTGGCCGGTAGAGGTTCGATTGAAATCGGGTCAATCTTATTGAAGTATTTGGAGCGACTGCCGGAGAGTGTGACCCACGTCTCGATGTTTTCAGATTGTTGCGGTGCCCAAAATCGTAATATCAACCTCTCAGCGTCCCTTCTACATTTCCTCGCCACTGGTCCCGGTAGCATCGAGATAATTGATCAAAAATTCTTAGAACCCGGACATACATATATGGAGTGTGACTCCATACACTCCGCCATCGATACAGCAAGTTTTCACTCCGTATGAATGGGATAATGTAATAGTGTCCGCTAGGCGAAAGCGGCCGTATATAGTTCATCGAATGGAACAGAGTGAATTTTTCGACCTAAAAACTCTGGTAAAACAGGTGGTCGAGAATAAAAATATTAATACAGATAACGAGAAAGTTGCCTGGTTAAAAATCAAGTGGTTGCGTTATAAGAAATCGGAGCCTCATCATATTTACTACAAGTACGGATACGACGAGCCAGAATTCCAGTGCATCGACATTCAACCGCCGGCAGCAAGGAAGACGCGGCTGTCCAGTTGCATTCCAATGCGATTAGCTAAGCTCGCTGCCGCCTATACAGGTGGTCCGTTGGCAATTGATGAGCGAAAAAAGATGGACCTGATAAGCTTGGTCGATTCAGGGGCGATTCCACGTGTTCACCGACATTACTTCGAGGGTCTAAAGTCGTCGTCAACGCCTTCGCGCAGCGTTCAAGACTCTTAATGGTGGGTTGCTGGAATGTACGGAACATTTTCGAACTGTTGTATATAACTGAATGCCGTGTGGGGATGGGACATGAGAGTCCGATGTTCTCTTTATGGAACAATTGGCGTTCTTCGATTTTTGTTAGCCTTTTTGAATGGACCGGTGGATGGTGTCATGGAACCGTTGCAAAGTCATTTGATGGGTTCAAATGCCAAATTACGGAGGTTCGTTTACAGTTTGTAATTCATTATGGTGTACTTAGATTTTTTTGCCATATGAGGATTAAGCAGCTCGCGTGGATACGGGTATATGGAGAAAACACCTAAGCGCAAACAGGGCCTGTTTACCCGAAGTCCCTAGACGGTGGAAATCGTTAATATTGCCGCGGTGTAGCAACTTAGGCCTACTACTAATTGAGTGACTATCCGCTTTTTAACTGAACCGCACTGGAGCATTAGGAACATAAAAGTGCATATCTCAAAAGTTTAAAAATGTCACTTATGTGTTTTTGCTTTATACCCCTCGAGTAGGAATGACGTAAAGTTATGGCTAAAAATATGAAAATTGTAAAAAAATAATATTGATATATATATATATATATAATATAAAAATTGATAAGTTTTGTGTTTTTGATGTAATAATATAAAAAAATTTTTTTAATTTTTAATGATATTTTAGAAAGTGTTCCTGAACTGAACCACATTTTGCCTAATAATATTGCTAAATTCACCGCAGTAATTTAAAACAAGTATATTATGGCGAAAACAACTATTGAGCTTGCTGAAAATGTCAATGACACATTTCCTCGACCATTGTTAGCCTAAGTTCCAGGTTTGCCTACTTTTCTCTGCAAATCGAATAATTGTCAGCGCGTTCAAAATTCTTGAAACCAAGTTCTGATATAAATTAGGATTGATGTCTTAATGTGACCCTCTGTTGTCCTACTGTAAAAGTGCACCAGTACATAAACATTTTTTATGTAGTGTAATGCTATTAAACTATAGAAAAAGACAAATTGAACTCAAAATAATTTCTTCCAAGTTCCGTTCCTGCTCTTTTGAGCTCCTTTCAGTGAAGATATTATTTACCTACCAGAACAGATTTTGTCAATAAAGCGTTGCCTGAGCTCAAAGGTTGTCACCGCTCTAGTATTCTTCGAATATTATATATTTCATCAATCCTGCCGCGAACATACAAGTGAATAAACTTAAGGTAATTTCAGCAACAGTCTTATTTTGTGATATATATAATATATATTATAAACCGACATAAAAGTCTCCATTACGGAATGTAACGGAATTTGGTTGCTGCTTTCGCTTACCGAAAATGGTTGAAGGGAAAATGCTGCCAGCAAATTTGATCTTGTATTGCTATTCGAGATGGAACCGGGTCACATTTTTGCGACCCGATCACAGTGTGTGAACCGGTACAGACAAGGCTTGATTCCGAAGGTGTAACGCGTAGCGGATTACTAAGCGGTGCCTTCAGGATAATACACAATGTTTTTCCGAGACTCCGTCTTTTGCTACTTTGCAGAATAATACATTGGCTACGGAGGAAGCTGAGTATGTCACTGGGTCATGCCTAGTCACTACTATGACTGGTTTGCCAGGTCGCTACCACGACCGGGTAGGAGTTAAGGTGCTACGAACCACTATTAAATTTAGGCACGATGCTACCCTGATGGGACAAAGTGTAATACATGTCATGCCGTTCTTAATATACTAAGCCTTAGCCTAAGCTTAGGTTTATGCGTGGGACAAGCTGTCGTAGGGCTTCTGCTTCCCGAACCGCCACTCTAAGCTGTTCTTTTAACGATAAAACGCATTCCCCCTCAGGGTTACCTGGGCCAAAATTTAAAATAAAATATATATTTCAAAATTTGGTTGGTCAAAATATCCCAGGCGGTTTATTTCGATGTAGAGCTTTTATTATGGGCTAAAACTTTGCATATTCCTACAATGAAAAACTATGGCAAAGTTTGAAACCGATAATTTTTGTATGTACGTATAGAATATTTTCCTCTACAGTTCCCATAAATTTTGCGAATCTAACGTTCAAGCAACAATGCATATTTTTTATGTATATATATTCTTCAATATCTAAATTTACACTATCGCATGATTAATGTGCTCCAGACGGTGGTGATAAATATTAAATTAGCCATTTCCCTTTGATCTTTTGCACATCAAATCGAACGACTGAGTAAACCTTGATTAAACGCTGCTGTTTCTTCGTTATTCGATAATAATTGTACCTTGTCGTTAATAGTAAAATATAGCTAGAATTTGTGCAGTGTTTCTTGAAGTTCTGTACCAACCGAGCGATCCAAATTAAGCGGATGAGGGTGTCAGATTTATGTTTTAGTATATATATTTGCTTGACGGAATGTAGATTAAATTGTTCCGTTTTCAGTTCGATTTGTTCCTGAACCGTTTCTTGTGGATGTTTAGAACTATTTATTTGTGTAAGTTGTTTAGGACCGTCGTTTTTAATTCGGTCGCGGAATTTTCCATGGCTGTTTCCTTGTAGATCTCTGCTGTTCCTTAGCGCGGAGTCAGCTAGTTTTTTAGCAAACAGCTAAACACCCAACTAGGCGATATATCAACCATCTTCCCAGTTTCACATCTTCACAACTTTCCATCTCAATTTCCCAATTACGCATCTTCCCAATTTTCCAACTTCCCAATTTTCCAACTTCCCAATTTCTCATCTTCCCAATTTTCCAACTTCCCAATTTCTCATCTTCCCAATTTTCCATCTTCCCAATTTCTCATCTTCCCAATTTTCCATCTTCCCAATTTCTCATCTTCCCAATTTTCCATCTTCCCAACTTTCCAATTTCCCAGCTTCACATCTTCCCAATTTCTCATTTTCCCAACTTCACATCTTCCCATTTGCCGACTACTGATTTCCCAATTTTCCAACTTCCCGTTCTTCCCAGTTTCCCAACTACCCATCTTCCCAATTTCCAAACTTCCTAATTTCCGATCTTCCTAACTTCCCAATTTCCCATCTTCCAAACTTTCCATCTTCCCAATTTTCCATCTTCCCAACTTCCCATCATCCCAATTTCTCATCTTCCCAATTTTCCATCTTCCAAACTTCCCAACTTTCCATCTTCCCAGTTTCCCATTTTCCCAACTTCACATCTTCCCGATTTCTCATCTTCCCAACTTTGCATCTTCCCAATTTCCCATCTTCCCAATTTCCCATCTTCCCAATTCCCATCTTCCCAATTTCCAATCTTCCCATCTTCTGAATTTCCCAACATTCCAGTTTGCCAACATCAGAAATTTTCTAGCTTCTCAATTTCAGGAGTTCTCAATCGCCTATTTTTTCATTTTCCCATCTTGCCTATGATATTCAACCTAGTACGACGTATTAATCAGAATATTTGTGTGTCTAATTCTGCAGAGACACTCACAAATTGTAAAAATCTTCCCCGGGAAGTTGGGAAGCCACTAAAGGTGACATGTGCCAGTATTTCTATATCGGACATGCGGCATTCGCAGAAAATGTGACCACTCTTGTACATTGTGACATGTATTTCTATATATATACTTAGCAGGGATATCCGTGCTTTCCGTGCACATGCAATATAGCAGGGATATCTAGCTAAACGCATCTCTGTTGCGCTGGTGGGCAGCGACAGCCGAAAAATTTAATTTTGATCTATAAATAAAGCATTTATGTATGTATACCTGGTCAAGTGCTCCGTGCTTTGCGTGCACATGCAATACAGCAGGGATATCTAGCTAAACACATCTCTGTTGCGCTTGTGGGCAGCAAAACCCGAAAAATTTAATTTTGATCTATAAATAAAGCATTTATGTATGTATACCTGGTTGCTTTGCGTGCACATGCAATAAAGCAGGGATATCTAGCTAAACGCATCTCTGTTGCGCTGGTGGGCAGCGACAGCCGAAAAATTTAATTTTGATCTATAAATAAAGCATTTATGTATGTATACCTGGTCAAGTGCTCCGTGCTTTGCGTGCACATGCAATACAGCAGGGATATCTAGCTAAACACATCTCTGTTGCGCTTGTGGGCAGCTAAAGCCGAAAAATTTAATTTTGATCTATAAATAAAGCATTTATGTATGTATACCTGGTCAAGTGCTCCGTGCTTTGCGTGCACATGCAATATAGCAGGGATATCTAGCTAAACGCATCTCTGTTGCGCTGGTGGGCAGCGACAGACGAAAAATTTAATTTTGATCTATAAATAAAGCATTTATGTATGTATACCTGGTCAAGTGCTCCGTGCTTTGCGTGCACATGCAATATAGCAGGGATATCTAGCTAAACACATCTCTGTTGCGCTGGTGGGCAGCGACAGTCGAAAAATTTAATTTTGATCTATAAATAAAGCATTTATGTATGTATACCTGGTCAAGTGCTCCGTGCTTTGCGTGCACATGCAATATAGCAGGGATATCTAGCTAAACGCATCTCTGTTGCGCTGGTGGGCAGCGACAGACGAAAAATTTAATTTTGATCTATAAATAAAGCATTTATGTATGTATGCCTGGTCAAGTGCTCCGTGCTTTGCGTGCACATGCAATATAGCAGGGATATCTAGCTAAACACATCTCTGTTGCGCTGGTGGGCAGCGACAGTCGAAAAATTTAATTTTGATCTATAAATAAAGCATTTATGTATGTATACCTGGTCAAGTGCTCCGTGCTTTTCGTGCACGTGCAATATAGCAGGGATATCTAGCTAAACACATCTCTGTTGCCCTGGTAGGCAGCGAAAGTCGAAAAATTTAATTTTGATCTATAAATAAAGCATTTATGTATGTATACCTGGTCAAGTGCTCCGTGCTTTTCGTGCACGTGCAATATAGCAGGGATATCTAGCTAAACACATCTCTGTTGCCCTGGTAGGCAGCGAAAGTCGAAAAATTTAATTTTGATCTATAAATAAAGCATTTATGTATGTATACCTGGTCAAGTGCTCCGTGCTTTGCGTGCACATACAATATAGCAGGGGTATCTAGCTAAACGCATCTCTGTTGCGCTGGTGGGCAGCGAAAGCCGACAAATTTAATTTTGATCTATAAATATAGCATTTTTAGGTTTTGTCAGCTTATTTAAGGTATAAGTGAGGATTCATTCATTGCAACAGGTTCATTAGGATTCATCTCATTGCAACAGGTATTTTTAACACAATTTAAATCCACAATACCTCTATTTCTTTCTGCACTTGTTTCACTACATATATGTATAAATTTTTAAGCCCAGTTTCCGGTTTAAACTTACGGTTTCGTTTTTTCCCTGATATTTAGAAATATTTGTGTTCTTTAGGCCGCTATAATTCTTTCGAAAATGCTTGCCAAATCTATAGTATTAAATTATTGCAACCGAACGCGTGCCATGCTACGGTTGAGTTTCATTACGACCAATACCAACACCTGTCGTTGTGCCATCACTGGAGCCGGGTATCGGGCGAGTTCTTCGACCTCAGGGGCGGGCAAACCAACGTGTCTTCATCAATTTCATATCGATCACGGTGCCAAAATGATCAATTTCGGTGGATGGTCGATGCCGCTTCAGTATAGCGATGCCACGCTGAGCGAGTCACACATTCACACTCGAAGCCATGTGGGAATTTTTGATGTTTCGCATATGTTGCAAACAAAAATTCGTGGAAAGGACCGGGCCGCCTATTTTGAGAGCCTTACGCCGGCCGATATCGGCTCGCTAAAACCGGACAGCGGGACGCTAACAATTTTTACGAACGAACACGGCGGGATCAAAGATGATTTGATTGTGACGGCTACGTCGAACGATGAGCTGTACGTTGTGAGCAATGCCGGATGCATCGATAAGGACTTAGAGCATATGCGAAGAAGGGCCCACGAGTTTCGATCCGAAGGCCGGGATGTTAGCGTGGAGCCGATGCATGGTTACGGATTGCTTGCTGTGCAAGGCCCAGAGATGATATCGTTGCTTCAGCCCGGACTCAGTATCAACTTAAAGGAGTTGTTTTTTATGCAAAGCAAGATCGGCTCAGTTTACGGTATACCAGGATGTCGCGTCACACGATGCGGATATACCGGCGAAGACGGAGTCGAAATATCAGTACCACCCGAATACGCAGAAAAGCTGTGCTCGAGGCTACTTGCTTCAGAACATGCCAAGGTGAAAATGGTTGGGCTTGGGGCAAGAGACTCGCTACGGCTAGAAGCTGGTTTGTGCCTCTACGGTCATGAGATGAATGAAAATTTGACACCCATCGAGGCTGGTCTCGGATGGCTGATTCCAAAACGTCGGCGGGCTACTGCTGGATTCCCAGGAGCAGCTATTGTTCTCAAACATTTATCCGAAGGCGTAAATAAGAAGCGAGTTGGCCTTGCCACAGGGACAGGTCGGTCGCCTCGCGAAGGGTCGCTTATACTAGACAGCGAAGGTCGAAAACTGGGTTTTGTTACAAGTGGATGCCCTTCGCCTAGTCTTGGTAAAAACATTGCCATGGCATACGTCGCACCGGAACTAGCTAAAATCTCTACCAAACTGGGTGTGGATGTCGGTGGAAAGGGTGGAAAGCTAGTCGAAGCTGAAGTAGTGAAGATGCCGTTTGTACCGACAAAATATTATCAAAAGCCGAAAAGGCAGCCAGCAGCGGCATAAATTATTGTCATGACTTGTGAATTGTCATGGAAGTGAACAACGTAGAATCATTGGATAATCCGAAGCATGGAAACTTATGCTCATGTTTAACCGTTGGGATGAAGATGGTCTGCTGCCGCGGTGGGCCGCAGAAATTGGTATGTTTTATCAAAAGCCGCATTTGATCGCTTCAGGAAATACTTTCTTTTTTTTGTTGTTTAGTGATTTTACCGAAAAGATAAACCATTTTAAAATATCTCAGTAGTTCCCGTAGCCTCTTGTATGTCCTCACGACGATCTTAACAATATTATGTTTGGTTTGGTGTAGGAATGGTGCTATTTATTAGAGGTAAAAATTTAAGCTTTTGAATCGGCCCTAGAGCCTAGCCGGTCACGATGTCTGAATAGCCGAGTGAGAACCTAAAATATGTTTGTAAGAGCCCAGCAGAGTGTATCCAGAAAAGCCTCATTCAGCTGTTAAAAATTCGTTTCCAAAGCAAAAAACTAATGTATCACAGCTACCAACAACAAAAATTTCCTAGGCTCTAATCTTAAAAGCTCTAATAGCAATTATACATATGTAGTTCCTTTTGTGGTTTCTATATTACATTATCTATTCCAAACCGCAAAGTACTACTATTAGGAACCTAAGATCCGAGAACTAGCCCGACTATCCATCGAAAAATCCGAGCCGGACATGGGTTCATGAGGAGCCGAGCCAGTGCTTAAGATTTGTCTGCCAGAGCCTGAAAATCCGGCTCTTTCTCACGACTACTATTTAAAGCTAATGAAACGATGTACTGATAAGGCTTTGCGATGCTCTCACGTATAAGTTATGTAGTGTGGGAATGTGAAACTAGAGGGTAACTACTGATTGGAGATTTTCTGCAAAATTAGACTCAAATGTATTGACTTGTGTACTTTTGTTGTTATTAAATTGCATTTGTTTTTGGAAAATCAAAATGTTTTTTAGTTGTTCGGGTCTATGCATTGAAATTAGTGTGGGAAATTTGTACAGTTTTGGTTTAAATTAGAAACAATATAGTGTTATCTAAGCCAGAAATTAACGCAGGATGTGACACAGCAATAAGATGTATAAATTTAAAAGTCCCAGTTGTTTGGGCGTCAGTTCCGATTAGATTTTGGTTTTCCTCTTTAAAATGAGTTAATTTACTTCTGCTTGCTCTCAGGAAATCGTTTTAAGTGGGCCGGGGCCGTTGCCAAATGTTGGCTCAGAATAATTTAGCGGCAAAAATGTTTCAAATCAGGCTGATGGTAGGTTGCAGAATATAATTCTATTCTAGAATATCTATCCTAAAACTCATCATATGCCCAATTTTAAGGGACATTTTGGGCACACAATTACAACTTGGTTTAGACTCAGTCAGGCACGGCCGATTTAAAACGACTGCTTCCTGAACAAACGCGCTGAAACAAAGATTTGACATTACTAATCAAAATGTCGTTTAATTTGATCCATCTTAGTGGGCATTAGTAGATCCGCATAATAGTACAAAACTTCGATATTCAACATTGGAATTTTTTAAATATTCGCACAGACGACAACGAAATTTACTATGTCGATAAAGTTTTTAGACTATCAAATGTTGTCGAAAATTATTGTTTCAACTTTTATTGTTATTTTTATATGTATCATATTTGTGACGTTGTGTTGGGTGATTTTGATACGTTGGATTCACAGCTAGTTTCAGTGTTTTATATTGCTCAAATTTATTGATCTTGCCTCTCAATTGGGTCGATCATGTGTTCTTTGCTGTTTCGAATTATTATGGCGCCATTATTTATCCCACAGATGCCAGATTCAGACCCTTATAATAATTATCTTCTGTTTTGTTTTCAGCATTTGTTATCAATTATTACAATGTTATGCAGATAGTCTTTATTCGAAAACATTTGTCGTTGTCAAAATATGGAAAAGCAGCGTAATTTTATTTCTGATGGATTTACTTTAATCTCATGGTAAAAATACACATATGGGCGGCATAAAATGTTCCAAAGTTATTTTGTTCCTTAGAAGAAGTTCTCCTAAACGGGTTCTTTATTACTATTATTCACCAGGGCACCGTTGTACAGAAAGTACGCGACGAACGCAGGATGGTGTGCAAAAAATGAAGACACTAAAGTTTCGGGACACCAGAACCACGAAGGTTCTACAAGAATTTAGTGATCAAATATTTAGAAATTATTCAGGTTAAAAATATGTATGCTCGCAAATAGAATACTTTGAGGAAGGCATAGACAGTTGTGAGGCCTCAGATAAATAACTTATCTGGCTGTAATTAGAAACTGGAACTGGCTACCCGGCTGAGAAGTGTTTTATGGAATTTCAGCTCGGAATTGTCGCAGAAATAGGTTATTTATCTGGCCAGCATAAAATAATTGTCAGCATCATGTTCCACCACCCAAATTTTTTCTGTTATAGAAAATTGTAGCTATTTTCTACGGAATCGGGTAGGGTAGAAAATTTTAGCTATTTTCTACGGAATCGAGTAGGGTAGAAAAGTTTAGCTATTTTCTATGGAATCGGGTAGGGTAGAAAATTTTAGCTATTTTCTACGGAATCGAGTAGGGTAGAAAAGTTTAGCTATTTTCTACGGAATCGGGTAGGGTAGAAAATTTCAGCTATTTTCTACGGGATCGGGTAGGGTAGAAAATTTTAGCTATTTTCTACGGAATCGGGTAGGGTAGAAAATTTTAGCTATTTTCTACGGGATCGGGTAGGGTAGAAAATTTTAGCTATTTTCTACGGAATCGGGTAGGGTAGAAAATTTTAGCTATTTTCTACGGAACCGGGTAGTGTAGCGTACCTCCACCAAAAAGAATTATTCAGCTGTATTTATACAACGATTGAATTTGTTTTCAGTTGAGACCTCAAATATTGCGGTAGATATATAGTAAGGTAACCTAACACGCCTGCCAAAGGACAAAACCTTAAAATTTAATTGTGAGTCTGGGATTAGCATTGGATTAGATTTAGATTTTGGCTCAATCTTAAGCTTAGGTAGATATAATCTTATACGATTATTCAAAGGGAAACTTGACATCTACGCTTGAAGGTGGCCGAACTTGATATGCTCCGTTTCCAGCTATTAGAGGCCGTACATATTTGACGATGAGTCGCTTTGACCAAAAGCACTGCCGAATCAGTTGGTATCTAATTTTATCTGTGGCTTACGTTTGTCACGTAATTGGCACAGTTGAGGCGAATGCATAACGTTTGGGGCGTGATCTTTTCATCCCAGTGGCGGTCCAGACTACATTAACGAAATTCGATTTTAGCTGTCTGTAGGATCAGATGAACTGCTAAATTTTGTTATTCAGTAGGTACTTCTCAGGGTACGCATGGAGATGAAAATATAGGCTCCACTCCATCTCCGTCTCCATGAAACATTCGTGGAGATCTCCGTAGACACCGCAATCGGAAGTTATTGCATCTCACATTCTGTAAAACGCTAGACTTATCAATAAATAAAGGAGTAATAGCTGTCGATGTCCAGATTTGTCTCTGCTATGGTCCACGGTGGGCATGCCCACTATACACCCCATCGCCATAGAAGCCGTGCCCGATAGCTGAGCAGAGGGCAGCCACGGGCCCCAGGCTTCCTGCTAAATACAACAGCTCTTTAGCGCTTGGAAATGCACTGGGGTTAGATACAAGACCTCTCTAGCTTTTATGCATGATACAATGCTCTCATGCAAAATAATCTGACCAGATACATTATCTCTCTGTGTCATGCACTTCTTCTAAAGCCAGATGCAAAAACTCTCTGGCTTACCGTTAATTGTAGCTATTCTACGGTAGATTCGGTCGCATTTTATACGCTGCGGTTATTTCCGCATCCATTTCGTTAATGATGCTTCCCATGAATCCAGCTCCTTATTTGGATAAATGGTATCGATCTTTAGCACAAAATAGCTCTTGAACTAGCTTGCCCTCTATAAAATTGTTGATCTCGTCATTAAGTGTATCAAAGGAATAGTTCAATTTAAATGCCGTTTGCCTCTCACGTTTGAACTGCTGACACCATACCGGAACGAACACCTCTATTTATTGATAACTCTAGCGTTGTACAGTATGTGAGATGCAATAACTTCCGATTGCGGTGTCCACGGATATCTCCGCCCAATCTTAATTTTTGCCATTACCGATTAGCCATTGTCACTGTCAGTTGTGTAAGTAAACGTCAAAACATCCAATAACCTTAAAGTCGGAGGTTATGATTACGTCATCGGTTTGTGCTAAATTATCTCCACGGTGGAGTCGAGATCTCAGCTAAAATAAACGATCTCCACTCCGCTCCATCTTCATCTCCATGGAAATCTCCATCAGCACCCTGGTGCTTCTGTTATGTACCTAGAGCTGTAGCCATAGGCAGCCGTAAGCCGTGCCTACGACCCACTACAGGTGCCTCATCGTTGCATGATAACAGAAAAGCCAAGAATATGTTTATGTGCATCAAGAACATGTTAGGGAGCCTGGCGCTGACATAGCAACTCCTTTGTCGCCTACCCACCTCCCCTTCCCCCTTGCGGCAGGTTCTGGCTCTGCCCTATGTCTACAGAGTATTAGGTGTAGATACTAATTGGTAAAACAGTAGATATACAGATGTTGCAATATCAATGCCGGTTGATTATTGATTTTTCACTGATTAGGTATTTATTCACTTAAATTATTTTTGTTTATCTTTGTCACGTGTGATATTGCTTTCTGTAGCGAGAAAAGCGGTACCGCTTAATTGCAATCGTATACGTTGTAAAAGGTTACTGTGGCCGAAATGGAATGTTTTTACAAACTTTAGATCCCTGGAATCTAAGAACAGCATGTAATATCGCGGCCATATTTGTGAAGACTAGACGAAACGTTCTTTACGATATCAATGCCGTCGAGTTAAAAACTTAAAGTTTTTAAAGCATGATAAAAATTAATATTTAAGCTAAATTTAGCGCACAATTGGCTGCACCATGTTTGCGGTTAGCGTATACAATTATTAATGTCTCACATGTACCTGCTATTTTAATACTGTTTGCAGGAACGCTCTTGCATCAGCGCCCGAAGAGGAGTATATCATTGGTTAGATATAAATATTTTAGATATATAGATCTTAGGTTCTTCCGGGCAATTAGTCCAAAATTGTCAAGCCACAATAACCCAAAGCAACAGTACTCGTGTTTATTGCTACCCTGCCCTGGAGACCTAGCGTTTGGTTTGTCAGGCCACAATGCCCAAAGCAACGAAAGTCATATTTATTAGTACCCTGGCCTAGCCCTAGCGGCCTAGTGTTTGGATTGTCAAGCCACAAAGCCCAAAGCAGCGATAGTCGTAGTTATTAGTATCCTGCTTTGGCGATCTAGTGTTTATGTTGGTGTATCGCGCACTTGTCTTTTAAGACGTATTTGAGCTGAAACCCAAATTATATCCTGCCACTTGTTAATTGTTTGTAAATCCGATTATTTATTATCAAACTTCCATATGACGTAGTTTAAAGCTCATTTGTATGAATTTGTATATTTGTCTCTTGATTTTATTCACTCATATTGTAATGAAATGAAAATAATTAAAAATTTATTTAAAATTATTCTAAAGCCTGGATTTTGCATTTGGTAACAAAGGTTGAGTCTAATAATTTAATGAGCGCTCAATAGGTTTATGATCATAATATAACTCTGATTTATTACCAAAGTTACGCCTAGTACGGCACATGAATAGGTAAAGCAACTCGTTATTTTTGCCTATTAACAGGATTAATTATCCGCCATTTTAATAGCCTCATAAAAGCCTCATTTCCATTATTAAGTATACGATTTGGCTGAGTTCTGCTATACCAACGAACTTTTGTGTTTCTGGATAGGCTGTAATGCGTTAGTTAGCACGAGTGGAAGGCCAATAAAATACAATGCTTCTTTTAAAAACACATATAGTTCTTGGTAACATGTTTAAAATGAATATAGAAGTATGCCATGAAATAAAGTAGGTTTATTTGATGTGAAGTTTATGTTCGCGTCGAAAATTTAAGTTGAACAGGTTTTGTTCAGACCTTAATTTTAGCTTGAAACTTGGCGGTCAACCTATTTTTTCCAACAGATTGATGGATACCAATAAAGCTTTTAAACCCGCATTGATTAAAGGGGTTGGCCAAAGTAACCCGTAGGGGCGTATATAAAATGTAGGTCATGCCGTTCTCGAAGTACTAAGCTTAGGTCTGTATATGAGATATGCGCTAAGCTTAGGTTCGATGGGTAAGATTGCCGCCGCCCCGAAACCCAGCTCTAAACTGTTTCTACAAGCCCTTCTACTTGCGCAGCGTTCGTTTGGACTGATCGAGTTTCTATTGCCGCTACATTTCATTTGGAGCAAATTTTGTGGAACGTTAATTTTGAATATTCTTTCTTTCTAACGATGGTGTAATTGATTTCTTTAACAAATAATTAACAGCCGGTTAGAGAATGTCTGCCCATATTGATGTTACCCAACCGCTTAATGGTCAAACTCCCACTAAGCCATACTTATTACCGCCTCCACCGCACTGGCGAAAAAATGTAGCAATTTTGAAGAGAATTTGGGCCATTATAATGGAGAAAATGAGGATAATTGTTAGTTTACTTACCTCTCTCCCCGCCAGAACCATCTACCTATCTAAGAGCCGTGGCCATGGATTTTTTATGTAGGGTGATTATAACAGCTTACTTGACTTACTAATAGTATTGCCCTTTTACTTCGCTAACTATTTTTTGCAACACTTTCTTACGTGTGCATAAAAAAACTCAGTGTGTCAAAAATATTTATTAATATAACTGGCTCACTCAGGCTTAACTGCTATTTAATAATATGACTAGCTCAGCCAAGCCTCTTCTGTATTCGTACTTTCGTAGTTCGTGCTCGTGGCGCGTTCGAATCGCTTTAGCGCTCAAAGGCATCGACTACGAAACTGCTGCCGTCAATTTGCTCAAGGCCGAACAACGCGATCTGACTTACGGAATGCTGAATCCGGCCAATTTAGTACCGGCACTGGTGGTCGACGGTGACAGCGTTCTTCTATCCGAGTCCGTGCCAATCATGGAATATCTCGAAGAGACACACCCTATCCCTAAATTGTTGCCAGACGGACCCATTGATCGAGCGAAAGTCCGGGGGCTAATGTCGCATATTGCGTGTAATATTCAGCCGGTACAAAATTTGCGTGTCTTGCAGTATGTCGGTGATGAACGAAAAGCAGAACACGGGAAACACTTTATCTCCGTTGGGTTTGAGGGACTCGAAGCCATGTTGACGAAGACCGCTGGTAAATATTGCTACGGTGATGCGATCACGCTGGCCGATTGCTGTTTGGTTCCACAAGTTAGTTTTTTGTAGAAAGTATAAGGGTTCGCGCATTTTCGCAGGTATAATTGAGATTATTTTAGTTGGTGGGTTTCTACCAGGCTGCGCATGGGGATGGGGATCCCCATCCCCATCCCCATGGGGATGGAGATGGGGTGGGGATGGGGATAAATTTCTTTTCATGGCGATCCCCATCCCCACAGGCGGGGAAATTTTTTAAAAAGAATAGAGAATAGAAATCTATAACTTCAGTCAAAAGCGCATGTATTGATTTATTGTGAACAGTGAGCTTTGTTGGATCTATTTTACAACAAAATTGCAGGTGTATTAATACTGTGCTATGGTCCACGGTGGGTAACCCACTGGAGCCTCATCGCCGTAGAGGCCGCGCCCGGTAGCTGAGCACAGAACAGCCGCGGGCCCCAGCACCTAACTAGATACGTGTATGACTGTATGCTCTCTAGTTTTGAATGATTAGGTACTGGGGCTAGATACTTCCCTCTCTAGTGATGCTGTGTGATACAAATATCTCACACTTTTACATATCTATTCTCTGTGCATGATACTTGCTTAATCTCATGCAAAGCGTACACACTACTTTCATTTGTGCTTTATCGCTATCCCGTAAACGATTTCGTCTAAATGCGCAACTATTGTAATTCGTCATCTTGAGCCGAGTCAGATTTGGAAACTCTGCCATTAAGATGAGTTTTCAATTCATCATCGCTGATTTCAATATCCTTGGTGAGATGATGTAAATTGTTACAATATTTTCAAAAGAGCGACTGCAGTATAGTTGGTCGCATTTGCTTTCGCAGTTTAGAAAGAGCTTCAGCTTCACTAAAACGCGTTGATCGACGCCGATGACACTGGCACAGATAAATGATTTTTGCACACTTCTGAAGCTTAGGAAGTTATCTCGTTCTTCCAAAAATCAGTGGCATTTGCGAACTAATATCGCATGCTGTTAAATACCCATTTCGTTTTCTATTTTATGATTACATCCAGCTTCGGTTTTTTCGTACTGCCTCAAACATTGCTGAAAAGCTATCCAAGTCGCACTGGCTCGGACCCGAATATGCCATTTTGTTTCTCTGGGTACATTCACATCATTTGTAGGCGTCCGGTTTAGCAATAGGTTTTGAGCAAGTACAATTTGACAGTGTCGTTGTAATCGTTAAATATTGCCCGTAAGCTCACCTGTGGGGATTCCATGGGATAATTCAGTTTTTTCGTGGGAGGGGATCCCCATGTAAATTTCGTGGGGATGGGGTGGGGATGGGGACGGAAAATCTATCCCCATGCGCAGACTGGTTTCTACTGGCGTCATTCGTGGCCAACTTTTGTTGATGTTAGCTTTAAAGCTATTTTATAATACGCATGTATGTATAGCGTTACTGTGCATTTTTTGTCGTTAAATTTTACTTCTCCTCTAAATTTTATTCGTCCGATAATATTATTAATCCTTTCACTCCCAACTCTGACAATGTGGTATTAACAACGCATAACGCAACGCGTTATGCTAACTAAGTATATCGCGTTGCGTATATTTACACGCACGTTGTTATTCGCTCACTTTGCGAGATTCCTTAAGGAACGGAGATGTAGATCCCAGATAACTCGGTGATTTACTTACGCCATTCTCACCAAGGCGTTTAGTGTTCGATTCGCCGCGCCGGCTTGAGTTTGTCAAACATTGCGCGATACACAAAGCAGCTCGGGCTTTAAAAGGTCATCGTAAAGCTTCGCTAAGGCGGAATTCACATTGCGTCTGATCCGATCCGATACAACAACAGCATGAAAAAATTTGTCCTAATTCAAATCGGCTACGACTCGGATGACATAATGGGAAAAATACGTATAATTAATTGTATGGCAGCTTAACGTTTGGTCATGTCAGATCAACTGCAATGTGAGCACGGCCTCTAATGCTGGTTATGGCTACTCAGGTAGCTCTATAGAAACAATAGCGTTTATTTTCTGCTAACTGATAAGTACAACCGAGAAGGGGAGCAGATTTTGTATGCGCTGTTTGACGAGCGATATCGTGCCACCTGCAGCGTATGATCGATGAGCTCCGATGCACGGAACTATCAGGATCAAGATTTCCGCGGTTGTATTTTACAATAATAATTATTAGCCAGCGCACTGGCTTTAAGCAAATAATATATATATTTGTGTTATCACAGCGATTATCTTCTATTAAGTCAGTTAATTAAACTTTTATTTTAGGTTTACAATGCTCGACGATTCAACGTCGACATGTCCCAATTTCCTACAATCAATCGCATCGATGCTGCGCTCAGCGAATTGGACGCGTTTAAAGTTTCGCATCCACTGGCGCAACCGGATTGTCCTCAAGAGCTGAAAAACGCTTAACTAACAATTGGGTATGAATCCATGATTGTGGGAAGAAATATCACTTAGACAAGTTTGTACATGAATAGTAAAGTGTAAAATGTTCTTTTTAAGCAGTTAACTTATAGCCGTTGGACATATACCTCAGGTAATATACTACTATTTTGATTGTTCTTCTTCTGCGGATTTGCAAAATCATTTTTTAGTGTCTACGGGCTGAATTCACGTTCCATGCTTAGCTGAGCTGCAAAAGCTATGTTTGTGCTAGTGAATAGGTTATCAGTTCGTGTTTAAAAAGCTTAAGGTATACCTTGGTGCAAATCTAGGTCCCTATTCTAAAATGCGGGTAGTTTTTGGCCTGCGTACGAGTAAATTTATCCTGCTCTCACTTGCAATTATCCCTACCCGCAGCTTATAGTGTTCTAAACACGGGGTAGGCTACCCACGGATAAAGCTAGGATAAAAGTTACTTGCAGTTAAAAATTACCTGAGGGTAATTTTAAGAATACGTGCCCAGACCTACAAGGGAAGCACTATTCTTGGCCATTTGCTAGATTCCCCGAACCCGCGCTAAATTATATTATTCTCCAGGAGCAACTGGCCAAGAGTTGTATAGTTCTGGTATACAGATTTCCTGCGTTGTATTTATGATAAAACCCGGGTCGTCGCAAGGAGGGACTGTAGGGGAACGCCCCCATACTTAGCACTCACGAATGTGAAAAATTAACTGATTGATATAGAATTAATTTGACCTTGAATGACCGGCCCATGCAGTTTTGAAGAGTTTGCAACCCCTTTGGAAAAAACTCACTGATTTCGCATAGTTATATATAAAGGTTCAACCTGTTATTGTACAGGAATATCTTTTTAATTCATGATGTGATTCATTTAGCACTGCGTACTTTGTGAGGCGTTGTGCTAATCAAGTTTGTCATGCGGCACGGGTTTGAGCGAGTGTTGTGATTCACTCGTTTTGTGAGGAAACGAGCAACAGCTGCTAAATAGCATAGTGGATAGCATACGAGGCTCAGAGCCAAACGATTAGGGTCCCATCTATCGCTCCGGTAAATGACTGTTCAGGATTGCACGAAGAAAGGAAAGGTTAAGAATAAGCACGCAAAATTAATATTTTACTATATTCGAAATACAAGTACAGCTTGTGAACAGCAGACATTTTGAGCATTCATAATCCAAAACTGAGACTATGAATTTTAGAGATTTTTGTGATTTAGATAATTTAGAGCAGTTGTTATGTTTGCTGGTAAACTCGCATGTCACGTCATGTCGCAGACTAAGCTAGGTATCGCACCAAATATCTTGTGCCAGCGATAATACGCATGTCGTATACAAGCAAAAATTTGAGAATAGCTGATCATGCTACTGTATGAACAGACACTGCAGTTGCTATGTTTGCTGTTAAACTCGCATGTCACGTCATGTCGCAGACTAACCTAGGTATCGCATCAAATATCCTGTATCCGCTATAATACGCATGTCGAATACAAGCAAAATTTTTGAGAATAGCTGATCATGCTACTGTATGAACAGACACTGCAGTCTTGGTGTGGCCACGTTTTGTGTGCGACAATCGGGCTACTATGTATTATTTTATAACATTCCCTGATGTTTATAAGTACCTAATATTGTTACGGTTCGATCAGCTAATATGCTACAGTTTTTATATGTATGGGGGCGTTCCCCTACAGTCCCTCCTTGCGACGTACTGGGTTTTATCATAAATACAACGCAGGAAATCTGTATACCAGAAATTATACAACTCTTGCCAGTTGCTCCTGGAGAATAATATAATTTAGCGCGGGTTCCCGGGGAATCTAGCAAATGGCCAAGAATAGTGCTTCCCTTGTAGGTCTGGGCACATATTCTTAAAATTACCCTCAGGTAATTTTTAACTGCAAGTAACTTTTATCCTAGCTTTATCCGGGGGTAGCCTACCCCGTGTTTAGAATACTATAAGCTGCGGGTAGGGATAATCGCAAGCGAGAGTAGGATTAATTTACTCGTACGCAGGCCAAAAACTACCCGCATTTTAGAATAGGGACCTAGATTTGCACCAAGGTATACCTTAAAGACTTTTAAACACGAACTGATAACCCTATTCACTAGCACAAACATAGCTTTTGCAGCTCAGCTAAGCATGGAACATGAATTCAGCCCGTAGACACTAAAAAATGATTTTGCAAATCCGCAGAAGAAGAACAATCAAAATAGTAGTATATTACCTGAGGTATATGTCCAACGGCTATAAGTTAACTGCTTAAAAAGAACATTTTACACTTTACTATTCATGTACAAACTTGTCTAAGTGATATTTCTTCCCACAACTATGGATTCATACCCAATTGTTAGTTAAGCGTTTTTCAGCTCTTGAGGACAATCCGGTTGCGCCAGTGGATGCGAAACTTTAAACGCGTCCAATTCGCTGAGCGCAGCATCGATGCGATTGATTGTAGGAAATTGGGGCAACATGTCGACGTTGAATCGTCGAGCATTGTAAACCTAAAATAAAAGTTTAATTAACAGACTTAATAGAAGATAATCGCTGTGATAACACAAATATATATATTATTTGCTTAAAGCCAGTGCGCTGGCTAATAATTATTATTGTAAAATACAACCGCGGAAATCTTGATCCTCATAGTTCCGTGCATCGTAGTCTAATCGATCATACGCTGCAGGTGGCACGATATCGCTCGTCAAACAGCGCATACAAAATCTGCTCCCCTTTCTCGGTTGCACCGACTAGTTAGCAGAAAATAAAAGCTATCGCTTTGATAGAGCTACCTGAGTAGCCATAACCAGCATTAAAGGCCGTGCTCACATTGCAGTTGATCTGACATGACCAAACGTTAAGCTGCCATACAATTAATTATACGTATTTTTCCCATTATGTCATCCGAGTCGTAGCCGATTTGAATGAGGACAAATTTTTTCATGCTGTTGTTGTATCGGATCGGATCAGACGCAATGTGAATTCCGCCTTAGCGAAGCTTTACGATGACCTTTTAAAGCCCGAGCTGCTTTTTGCGATCGCGAAATCTTTGACAAACTCAAGCCGGCGCGGCGAATCGAACACTAAACGCCTTGGTGAGAATGGCGTAAGTAAATCACCGAGTTATCTGGGATCTACATCTCCGTTCCTTAAAGGAATCTCGCAAAGTGAGCGAATAACAACGTGCGTGTAAATATACGCAACGCGATATACTTAGTTAGCATAACGCGTTGCGTTATGCGTTGTTAATACCACATTGTCAGAGTTGGGAGTGAAAGGATTAATAATATTATCGGACGAATAAAATTTAGAGGAGAAGTAAAATTTAACGACAAAAAATGCACAGTAACGCTATACATACAT
>JASANE010006671.1:0-19995 GCA_030248225.1 Trileptium ribeirensis
TCCAATAAAAGTTAATAAACTGACCAATGCAAAATTATAAAGTCGATACCAATCTCAAATATCGAAGCTTTATGTGGTATACTTTCCAATTCCGATTCGGATTTGATACAAAATTTACATATTTTCATAAATTTAGTGCACTAAAGGTTTAGCTATAGTCGAGTTGGGAATAAAAAGTCATCTGCTTATCCAAAATTGATTTTCGAAATCGTCTGCCTCAGTCAATATCCAACAAAAGTTAATAAACTGACCAATGCAAAATTATAAAGACGATACTAATATCAAATATCGAAGCTTTATGTGGTATACTTTCCAATTCCGATTCGGATTTGTTACAAAATTTACATATTTTCATAAATTTAGTGCACTAAAGGTTTAGCTATAGTCGAGTTGGGAATAAAAAGTCATCTGCTTATCCAAAATTGATTTTCAAAATCGTCTGCCTCAGTCAATATCCAATAAAAGTTAATAAACTGACCAATGCAAAATTATAAAGACGATACTAATCTCAAATATCGAAGCTTTATGTGGTATACTTTCCAATTCCGATTCGGATTTGATACAAAATTTACATATTTTCATAAATTTAGTGCCCTAAAGGTTTAGCTATAGTCGAGTTGGGAATAAAAAGTCATCTGCTTATCCAAAATTGATTTTCAAAATCGTCTGCCTCAGTCAATATCCAATAAAAGTTAATAAACTGACCAATGCAAAATTATAAAGACGATACCAATCTCAAATATCGAAGCTATATGTGGTATACTTTCCAATTCCTTGGAGTGTGTACGAGGTAAAAATATCACAAAAACAAAATTTTTTATATTGCGGCAGTCCATAATTTTCTCATAGGGATTTATATAATGCTAAACTTTTAAACTTATTAATAAACGACCACTGCGTATCCGCTTTATTTATTGAATATATTTGACGGATTTCTAGTGAATGTAAACATAAAATTAATAAAACGATAAAATTCCGCCATAAAATATGAACGAAACTAACTCCGAAATTAGATTGGATCTAAGTTCAAATCAGATTTGGTCTTTAAAGCTAAAAAAATGTTTTAGTTCTTTGCCTGATATTAAAAACCAATCGGTAAGTTGATCTGTAACAGTTTAGAGTAGGTGACTAATGTGTTTTCGCTTTCAATATGTGAAAATGTGAAATACGCTGGACATAACGTTCTGTCGTGCTGCTACGTTTGAGCCAGGCCCTATTGTTATTAACTGAACAACTCGTATTAGTTGCTGTATTAGTAACACTACAACGTTTATTGGAAAAAACGGTTTGACAGTATTATCGATCACTATATTAGGAAAACTGATATGATCGAACAAGCCTCTCTCATATTTAACTAGCCTCCTCGTATAATATTTGTTAACTGGGACTAATCTAAAACGCAAACATAAAATTAAAACCTGGTCTTATATTGTAGGTAAAATGAACGACTGATAGATTATTAAAAGACCCCGAAAACTGTCTAGGCTTAGGCTTAGGCTTAGGCATAGGCTTAGTTCTACAATAAATTGAATTTTGAAGACCTGCATATATTTTATAAATTTTAATATCCAAAACCGGTGTTGATTTTTTATTTTAGCTCAAGGGTGAATTTAATAGTGTTATTGACTATTCAGGTATTTATCGGAGCTGCTCGTCATATTGAGCAGCATCAAGGCATTTAGATTATCGTCCACGAATCTTTGACATTGAATATGTTTAATTTTTTTTTGAACAGTTGATCAGCTATTCGGTTTCAGATTTACACATAAAACTGTTATCTAGTGAGGGTCCTAACGGAGATATCAGCGCTACGCCGTCTATTTGTTCATAAATCGTATTAATAAAACTGAAGTTGCGCATGTTTAGGGCATATTTTAATAACGTCAATTGGCTGCTCAAACTAATAATCGTGTCCAATTTTAGTAAAGTTTCAAAGTTTCATCTAAAGGCACGTAAGGGAACAATGAGTTTATATCAAAACTAGCTATAATTTTATTGTTAATTTTGGAACAAACAATATGTTCCGCTGGATCAAATGAGTTCATTACCGGGAACTAAATTTTTTGTAATTGGTTGAAGTATGGGTACCAAGAATATGATAGGTCTCATTATCTTTGTGTACTGCTCCCGGGTCCGTATAAAATAGGTAAGCGTTATTCTAGCGGCATGATATTATACTGGTGTTGGTTGATAAAATTATTTTTGTTCCAGATGTTGACTAAATTTGTAACCACAACCTCAACCGACAGCATATTTTTCTATTTATCTTGTGAGTTGGACTGTTTGAAATGTACCTGGTCGTATAGAATACCCAAAATTTTTGCAATTGTAATCAACCCTATTGTCAAATCACTACGCCAAAACCCTTTTCAAGGCTAGTGATAACGAAGTTTTTGTTTTCGGAGTTCGTTAAGGGATTTGAATTCCTTTGTCTTGAAATTAGGTATAACTGTATGATTGGTAAAATTGCTCAACGTTGAATCAGAATTGCTTGTGATGTAATTTATTTTGCTAAGGACTACGCATGTCGTGTTAGTTTTTTTGGCGTAACGACAACAAAAATACTTCAATCTGGGCATGTACTTGTATCTTGTTTACACCGTTCCAAGCTTTGACAAATTCCAGTTCTTTGGCTAAAGGCCAATTTTTCAGAGTCCAATAATTCGCCATCTGAATAGTTGGAGACACACTTTATGTAATCGGCACTGTTTGCTTTACTTGACAAACCACGGATATGCCGATTCAACGTATTGCTATTCATTTAAGTCGTAAATTCATTGTCTAGCTTTTCCGAAAGCCAGCGGTTATGATTTGATAGAAAGGACGAATCCAAAAAGTTAGTGGTTTCTTTTAGTTCACTTTGTGTAATTTGTAATAAACTATGATAATGTTTGCATTTAACCTTGTGTGAGTTGATCTCACATTGTAGAATAAGCCGTACGAAATATGGTCAATTATGATCATAAGACGCAACTACGGAAACCATGTTGTCAAAATTTTCAGAGAGAATAAACAGGCCAATTTGAAATATAATAAGTATGTAGCATCTCACTATGCTAGCGTATATAGCGTAGCTGAACAAGCTGTGATCGGGACCTGTGGTGTAATGGTAGCGCGCTAGTCTTGCAAGCTAGATATCCGGGTTCGAATCCCGGCTGGTCCAATTGTATGGTCACTCGTGGACCTTTCAATTGGTGAACCCGACGTGATCCCCTGCTCGGAGTTTCTTCACACAGCTAGAGCTCAACCAACACTCGACCCGCGATTCCGCAGAGGAGTTATGTAACATCTCACCACGCCAGCATATATAGCGTAGCTGAACACGCTGTGATCGGGGCATGTGGTGTAATGGTAACTCGCCAGTCTTGCAAGCTAGATATCCGGGTTTGAATCCCGGCTGGTCCAATGTATGATCACTCGCGGATCCTTTCAATTACGTCCGCTACGCTATATACGCTAGCGTAGTGAGATGCTACATAACTTCCCTGCGGGGTCGCGAAGCGAGCGCGCGTTGCCAATTTGAAATATAATAAGCATCCAACAGATCAAAATTTTCTATCAAATTGCTTGAAGAAAATTACAACTCCCACACTCGTACAAACAAAGAATCAGACTATCATTATAAATTTTTAGCTTAAAGAACCAAATCCGATTTAGGCATAATAGATCCGATGTAGTTCATAAATGTTTCTGTTCTGCCTGCGGGGCAGTATCGGCTGACACCTGAGTACTAGGATCTCGGAACATATAGGGATTTCGGCTCGGATATTTAAAACACTCAAAGGTATACAGTTGTCGAATTCTGTGGTCTCTAATAATATGAAATCGTGTAGTTTTAACAACGATTTATCAAAGAATTTACCAATTTATCATACCATTTACCATTTACGAGTTAACTGGTAAATCTTGTTGTTCAAACAACGATTTACCAGTTAACACAGGCTAACGGCTGCAATTCATAGTCCAAAATTTTTCTCAGAGTTTTGTAAAACTAAACGATAAGATTCGAAAATAACTATATTTAAAGGATACTTCAACTTTGAAACCCAAGTTTCGTGCTCGAGTTAGTGCTGTTCACATTTTATGGCAAAATTTCATTATGTTATTCTTTAGCAACCTATACATAGCATAGGTGTCCAAGGTCCGCCAACTTTGGGGAGGTAGATTGCAACGTCGTGCGGGAGTACTAATGATTTTTCCAGACTACTGATTTTTATTCATAATCACCATTTTCCTCAATTTAGCTATAAATTTTTTTGTAATATTTGTTAAAATTGTTAAAAGTTTCTGACAGAAAGCAGTGGATTCGGACCCGGAAGGGAGAAATACGCTAAATTTGGCTGAGAAGGGCATCTGCACTTAGAGGTTATAATCCTGTCTGTTCCCTGTGGACACCTATGATCTGCACTTTCTATCGCACAAAATCAAGCTATTAGATCAAAATTATATTATAATATATAATAAAAATATATAGTACATTTCATTTCAATTGTTGTATTTCATTATTATATTGTTTCATTACTTCTATGTTGCTAATTATTATTGTACGATTTACACCATTTTATATGTATAAATTTTAAGATAACTTGTGTATTTTTATATGGCTGAATAAAACAATACAACATGTTATGTTGAACATTTAACCGTAAATACACTGAACATTAAATTTGGATTATTCTGGCTTTGCGTCCACTACACGTTCTTCCAAGGCTAGATAAATGCTGTCTGCCACTTTTAGAATTTTTTTCCGAATTTTACGAAATGAAATATTTAGTCCTGAAATAAATTTATTTAGTGACATAGGAAACTTAATATTGATACGACGCAGTCACATTTCTATGAAATCGATAATAGTCCAATAGAATTTAATGCTTCATTTACAACTCAATCGAAAAATTTAAGTACCAAGTTATTGCTCTATTTCCATCAAACCTGAATTTCAAAATAATATGTGCTTTAAATCGAAATCAGTTATTAAATGGCTATTCAGCCAAACGTTAGCAGGGCTCGAAGAAATCACGGTATAGACCACAGACCCATTCACCATAATTTTCCGAGATTACTCCATGTTATGTTCATTCCGAACAACCATTTACCCCAACAACGATCTCTTCGCAATTAGATTCTCTGCTTTGTAACTTTGTAACTCTGCTTAATTAAATAGCAAATTATTGTTTTAAATATTAAAAAATAGCGCTTCCAAAATTCCTAGTTTTTACACTAAAAATGCATCTAATATTTGATGCGCATCCTTAAAACAAAAATTATAAACATTAATATAATATATTCTAAGAAAACCTTTGAGTTACACCTACTGGTCAACGGACAATTCATAAGGTTCAATTGTGATTTCAAAGTATTTGGTGCACTAAGTAAATGTGTTGGTGATTTTACCGCAGATCCATACCTAAGAAAAAAGAAGTGTAAGCTGAATGTTACCATTACGGTAGACCGGTAGATGCACACCACATTGCATTGTATTTTTATGTGAACACAAAAGCTTAGGCTAAGGCTCAGGGGTGATTTTACCATGATTGCACACCTTAGCAAACAGAAGTGTAAGCTGAATGTTACCATTTCGGTAGAAGCAGGCTACATTCCATCGTGTATTATGTGAACACAAAAGCTTAGACTAAGCACGAGGTTTAATGTACTGAGAACGGCTTGCATATACTGCAAAAGAAGTACTAAGACTGGAATATGTGGGCATCTACCATAAAAGATGCATTCAGCTAACATTTAGTTTTGCACTAGGTGTACATCTGCTGTAAAATCACCAAGTGTATTTTTTATATATTATGTATTATAAAATCTGTTAGGCACATTTGTTCATTTAAACATTTAAACTATGTCGTCTAACTAAATCCAGATCATAAGTGAACAAACTTAGCAGCAAACCTGCAATATTTATCACTAGATATATACATTTCTAGTAGAATAGCACATTTTCTTGACAACACACACTTAGCTTAATTTGGCTCGACTCGCCTCATGTGCAAATTCTTACTTTTTTGTTCACGCATTCCTAAAATATTTTGATTTTTTTATTTTTCTAGTATATCCAATCACATTTGACGTTTTTTATTTACTATTCCAAAGATAGATCCAAGAGTGCATTAGGTAAGAGTATGACTCTTTCCTGCACTCACATGTTAGCTCGTGTTTCATGATACGGGCGTTTTCGGCCTGATCCCCCAGGTTCTGGGGGAGTCGAGGTGCCCCGAGCCCTCCAGTTTATGCGTGAGTAGATCGGACGCCCCAGTTTTTTTTGGGGGGGGTAGGTCGGACCCCCAATTTCTGGGGGGATCAGTTTAAAGGCTGCTGCTTATGAACCGACCCCCCAGAAATTGGGGATCCGACCTACCCCCCCCCTCCCAAAAAAATGGGGGGAGGGAGTCCGAGCTACCCCCCCCCCAGAAACTGGGGCGGGGTAAGGCCGAAAACGCCCGTGTAATCAAACACGGGCTAATGTGTGAGTGCAGAGAAGTGTCATACTCTTCCTTAATGCACTCATGATAGGACGAATATTTTAAAACCAAGAATTAGCGTACAAACTAAGTCAACAATAAAATAAAAAACGTTTAGACTTTTGACATTTTCTTTTCGACTGGCTGTATATAACCACATTAAGCTGTAAAGAAAGGACGAATATTTTAAAACCAAGAATTAGCGTACAAACTAAGTCACCAATACAATAAAAAACGTTTAGACTTCTGACATTTTTCTTTTCGACTGGCTGTATATAACAACATTAAGCTGTCAAGAAAGGACGAATATTTTAAAACCAAGAATTAGAGTACAAACTAAGTCAACAATACAATAAAAATTTGTTTAGACTTTTGACATTTTTCTTTTCGACTGGCTGTATATAACAACATTAAGCTGTCAAGAAAGGACGAATATTTTAATGCCAAGAATTAGTGTACAAACTAAGTCAACAATAAAATAAAAAACGTTTAGACTTTTGACATTTTTGTTTTCGACTGGCTGTATATAACATTAAGCTGTCAAGAAAGGACGAATATTTTAAAACCAAGAATTAGCGTACAAACTAAGTCAACAATACAATAAAAAAAGTTTAGACTTTTGACCATTTTCTTTTCGACTGGCTGCATATAATAACATTAAGCTGTGAAGGAAGGGCGAATATTTTAAAACAAAGAATTAGTGTACAAACTCAGTCAACAATAAAATAATAAACGTTTAGACGTTTGACCATTTTCTTTTATCTTATATACCCCTTTCAATTACAACTCTCACATAAGCCTTTTTCTCTTCTTTTCGACTGGCTGTATATAACAACATTAAGCTGTGAAGGAAGGACGAATATTTTAAAACAAAGAATTAGTGTACAAACTCAGTCAACGAACACGCCACACAAAACAACAAGCAAGAACAATAACAATAGCACAAACAACAAACAAAAAAACCGACATTTTTCTTTTCATCGCTGCATATAATAACAGAAGCTGAAACAAGGAGAAAGATAAAGTCAAGAATAGCACAAACAACACCAATACAAAAAAAACAGACGACACGACGCGCAAGAAAAACAAGACGCAAGAAGACTAAATATAAATCAAGAAAGAGACAAAAAAGAACAAACAACAAAAAAACACATCGACGCGCGATAACAACAAGCCGCAAGAAAGACGAAATTAATGCCAAGAATAGGTACAACCAAGTTAAAAATAAAATAATAAACGTTTAGACGTTTGACCATTTTCTTTTCGACTGGCTGTATATAACAACATTAAGCTGTGAAGGAAGGACGAATATTTTAAAACAAAGAATTAGTGTACAAACTCAGTCAACAATAAAATAAAAAACGTTTAGAATTTTGACCTACTTCTTTTCGACTGGCTATATATAACAACATTAAGCTGTCAAGAAAGGACGAATATTTTAAAACCAAGAATTAGTGTACAAACTCAGTCAACAATAAAATAAAAAACGTTTAGACTTTTGACATTTTTGTTTTCGACTGGCTGTATATAACATTAAGCTGTCAAGAAAGGACGAATATTTTAAAACCAAGAATTAGCGTACAAACTAAGTCAACAATACAATAAAAAAGTTTAGACTTTTGACCATTTTCTTTTCGACTGGCTGCATATAATAACATTAAGCTGTCAAGGAAGGGCGAATATTTTAAAACAAAGAATTAGTGTACAAACTCAGTCAACAATAAAATAATAAACGTTTAGACGTTTGACCATTTTCTTTTCGACTGGCTGTATATAACAACATTAAGCTGTCAAGAAAGGACGAATATTTTAAAGCCAAGAATTAGCGTACAAGCTCAGTCAACAATAAAATAAAAAACGTTTAGACTTTTGACCTTTTTCTTTTCGACTGGCTATATATAACAACATTAAGCTGTCAAGAAAGGACGAATATTTTAAAACCAAGAATTAGTGTACAAACTCAGTCAACAATAAAATAAAAAAACGTTTAGAATTTTGACCTATTTCTTTTCGACTGGCTGTATATATCAACATTAAGCTGTCAGGAACATGTGTTGATCAAAAAACAAGTAAGAGTTTACAGTTTACAATTTTCTAATATTTCCTGAGCAAAAAAATTAAATAACACATTTCCAATAAAGCTAATTAATCGTATTGACGAACTCTCACTTGTTAGCTGTCTAGAAACACGCCGAGTTATGTTTAACCGGCCTAGTAATCCATCAACGTTTCTTAAGACTGAGCAGCAGGACGTAAAATCAAAAAATTTATTAATTATACTTATTCTGCGAACAAGAAATTGTGTGTGTGTGTTTGTGTAATAGTATTTTATTGGTTGCAGAATAATACACTGGTAAATGATTTTTAAACATGGGTTCTCGAAGGCTCCAAAACCCACCCTTCTTCCCCTGGTGTCGCTCGCTGAATGCGACGCTAAACAACCCCTCACCCCAGATAACCTGGGATGCCCTAGACCGACCCCTGGGTCCTCACTCCTTGAGCGTCAAGCAATTCAGGTTCAAATTTGTCTGGTCCATATTCTTGTATAAAAACAAAATTTTACAAATCTATTATTTTTAGCAGTAAATTGTAGTAGTACCTTCTTCTGTAAGCAAATACAAAATAAGTACTGTTTCAACAGTAAATTCGTGTGTCTGTGTGGGTGGGGTATTTATAAAGGCTTGTTATTTTCTGGGAATCACGATATTTTGGTGGACTTCGATAGGATTCGTAGCATAATTTGTTAATAACTGAACAGTTACTTGACTAAATCACTCAATGTACTCCTCCTCACACTTCAACTATTAAACGATTCATTGTTGATTAAATATTTGAAAGTAAAATCAAATCGAAGAAAACATTTAGTGCCTAGTTCTGGTGCTGATTCATTTTGGTGCCTGTAATTTCCTATATTAACCTGGTATTCACTTGGCCAGACGGTTGTGTGCAGCCTCTATCCTGATCCTGGTCACCTGTATACAATTCAGTAAATTTTGGTTCGATATTACGAATGACTTAGTTTTTTTGTCTGCTTTTAATGGGGTTAGAGTATTGTTAGCTCGCTCGCCTAACATGTGTATTTCGGTTATTGTACATGCAACTGAAGCTGTTTTTCAAAGAGTTAATACTGATGATATATACTCCTGATTGAACCAGCGTTGACGTCTTAATCTGAATCACAAGCAATTACCCAATATTTAATCGAGGGCACAGCCAGACGAAACATCCGTGAATCCTTACTCTCAGGATAGTGTTAACCAAAGTTTTTTATCAACTCTACCGCCTATTGATAAAATCAAGTTCTAAAATGTTATTATACCTCCAGGCGATCCTTATATTTATCAGGTCGATATCTGCCGCCTGCCTCCTAAGGCAATGGTCCTCGGTATGTTGATTCTTGTATTGAACACAGCTATTAAATTACCACTCTTCTGCTGTGTTTGATCGCAACAATTGTGTTGTCTTAATTTATCAAGCAACACAAACACTGGATTACACCGCAACAATGTTTCAATATTATAATGTACATTTATTTATGGTCCAAGCTAACTGTTTTTTTTGTAAAAATAGACGTTATGGTTCACGGACATGCCACCACCGTTGTGCTCATATAACCTCAATTTATTTATAAAGTTGCTGCTTTTATCAAGAATTTGCTTCCGACCAGGCAAAGTACATTTTTTTACTCAAGTTTTTGTCTTCTGGCTAGAGCAAAAGAAACCTCTGAAGTACACACTATTTCGTTTTCAATTTGGTTTATTACAAGAATAACTGCTGAACATTGCAGTTTTACTCGTGTTTTATTATATGTTTTTTGTATTATTCAGAGTTCCGTTTGATTTTTTTTTATTTTTACTATTATATATCCGTTTGTAGCTGTACCGGCAGAATAATTTTGTAAATGCTTGAGTCAAGCTTAGATGTGTATATAATCACGTGGTTTGTAGTGCTGTCAAGTCATGCTTTACGATCATAAAACTGATGACTACATACAGAACAATATTTGACCTTACATACGCCCGCCACTATTTGCGATACGCGAACACGTGAGCTGCGTTAGCGGTCACTTAGATCGCCAGTTCCTGACCAGCGTTTACTGTAAACGCATTTACTTAATTGCAAAGTTTATACGCTTATAAATAGTGAACACAAATATCTGATTTAGCATGTCATTTAATGAACGCGGACAAAAGAGACATTTTAAAAATGGTACGCGTGCACAAACTGTGCTCGCACATCACATGTACCCGTTTGTGGTTGCTCAGCTGAGAATACAAATTCAGAATACGAATGAAGGATTCTGTATGCGAATTTTTGCATGATCCTGTTCGTGAGTTTGATAAAGGAACAACCTTGGCGTAGTCATGTAAAGTAGACTCATACATAAAGTTTTAGTATTTAGCTGTGGCTATAAAATTTTAAAATGTTGGTGCGATACTTTTGTAGCAATCAATTGTTTTATACGTAATTTTTGCATAAAAACATTTTGCGAAATTACAAGATATGATCATATTTTTTGTACTCTTCTATCGTTTTCAGTTCCATTTTTATAAGGTATGGTTTGCTTTGAACTTCGCGCAAATTTCAATAAAAATGGTGGTCGCAGCAGATATTGCTATGTATAAAATCAAATCGGATTCTGACTTAAACGAAGCAGGTTGTAATAAAATTAATTTTCTTTAAGTAGTTGACTCCACTTATTGTAATTTGTTTAAAGCGATTTATATATATTATTAGGTCTTAAGTTGGCTCTATAAAACACCACTCTGAATGTTGTCTGGTGGCTTGAAAAATTATAAAGTAATATAGTGCACCATTATGAGCTAAACTAAAATATCGCTATATAATTGATGTCAAAAACGATCGACATCGTGTGTAGTAAGTCTTACATGCAGCTTGTTGCTCTACGGCATAACCTCATACGTGAGACAAGTCCAAGCAGCTATCAACACCACCTGCGTTCTAACATTCGACAATAAGCGCGGTTACATGCTCGACCGATCAATACCACCGTTCATGTTTATGCGTGAGTAAACTTAACGTGATCCCGCCAACCATCCTATACCGTCATTACCAATATCGTAATTACCCATGTTACGGAAACCAGGTGTATTTTCATTCCCTTTTTCGCTAACCGGAAATTGGCAAAATTAAATTCAAGTGCAAGAAATTAGACCTTGTGTTCGAACAGAATTTCGGCAATTTCAGTTTGGCGAAATTCTGTTCCCTATTGCATTATCTTTTAAATTTGGATTATACAGTGTTCGCGAACAAATTTAATTCAAAAGTGACGTCACAATCAAATAGACAAATTTTCGTTCCCAAAAATTTGGGTAATTTTACTTCAATTTTCGCGAACACAAAATGAATATATTTCAATCGCGAGCGCTGTGCTCGCGAACAGTTTTACGCCGAATTTCAATTGACCAAAAAGCGTTCCGTAACAAATTCTATCCAAAAATAGAAAATAGGATGGTTGGTGGGGTCACCTTAAATTTAGTCGCGCATTAGCAGATATCAGGTTCCCGGGTGTTCGTGAAAGACCAGCTCGAAGTTCATGAGAGGGGACTTAGGGTCCCGATTATCATGGCGCGTTGATGAAATGAGCGATAGCCAATTCAGCATTACTACCTTTGAGCAGGCTCAAGAGTTTACTCACCATCGAGGAAGTTCCATACCACTAGCACGTGGATCAGAAATATAGGGGACAGGCGAAACCGCTGGTAGACCCGCCTACTAAACTAACCGGTTCCCCTATGTCGACTTTCGGTACAACGGGGAGTCGAAGAAGCCGGGGTCGTATGGGCACCAAAAGCAAAAATTGTTGCAGCCGGGTATTCGTTAGCCCTAGGACTATTCCTAACACATTAGCATAAATATGGTTAGCTATTTTAGAAAATTATTTGCTTGGAAAATTATGTGTTTCCAAAAATTCGACTCCACTCCCTGGCCTACCCCCACCCCCTGCCGTAACATGTACCGGACCCTTTTAAGCCGACGGACCTTTAAAACATATGTATAAGGTATGTTTTTACCTAAAACAAGTTTAACTCGATGATCAATATCGTTTGAACGTTTATCATACAAAGCAAGCCGAATCGATGTACCGATGCACATGGCATCATGCTTCAAAATTTAATTAAGCGCAAACATTAACGAGTTATTTTGAATAAACCCAAACTTAGATTGGTAAACAATTGCGACTCTAGCAAAATTGGAATACCAACATAAAACCAATAGTTCAAAAGATCTCTATGTTATATGACGATCTGAAAAGTTTAAAATTATTATTGTATTTTTTAATATCGTCAAACTTTCAAAGCATTTAGGCCTTAAAATAATTTTTAATTTTCAGAATTATATATTTTAAATGTGGTTTTTATTTTCTTCTAAATTTGTAGTTCTAATTATTTTGTTTACTGTATGACATTAGCCAGTTTTAGGTTGGTTGTATACTAGATCCAAACCAAAACGTTGCCTTTCATCCAGCGGTTCTATTCACAGCAGTACAAGAACACAAGAACACAGCAAATAAATAAAAGTGGAGTTTTAGAAATATGCTGCTCTTTTATTGACCATATACTGATATTAGCAGCCCGTTGTCGATTTTAGTTTCGGGCGGTAAAGCAGCTGTTTTTAGATTGACAAACGTTTCAAGGCGTGATGCTTTACTCGGCTGGTTCAAAAAGATAGCTTTCAATCACTTTGATGAAATTTTTTTTTATTTCAATAACTTTCTCCGCGTGTTTTTTCACGGAGTAGTAGTCAACGTATACGGGGAGATGGAGTAGATGGGAAGGTTCTATCCCCACCAGACTTTTTTGTGAGCGGAATTTCATGAAGCTGAGACGTAAAAAACATGAACATTTTCGAGCCTTCGGTGCATAGCTCTGCTTTACTGCTAATCCAGCCTCGAATATTCTATCTCTCCCCCCCCCCCAATTGAAAATTTCTGGCCACATCGCTGGTAGTCGAAATAGAAATAATTAACTTTTGAACGAAAGAACATGGCGATCGGTTCGTTGCTTCTCTCAGCGGTGCACTTAATTTAAACCATAGTCGAATTTTGAAATTTCTGCATCATCGGGTCAATGCTTCCGGAAACGGCTGTCGTTCGTTCGTGTAAAACCACTTTGTTGCTAGGAGTTGGCTTGTTCAGGGTTTAGCTTTTATTTTAGACAAAATAAATAAGTTGTTTAAGGTTTTAAATTCGTATATAGAAGTTATTTAAGGATGTGTTTTAACATTTTATGGACTTTGTGAAGTATTGTGTTTGAAGCTGAGTTGCACTCCTCGTAAAAATTGAGCTATTTTGGTTCAATATATGAGAGTGTAGCTTGAATTTTTTATATCAGACATCCGACTTACAGAGACTCATAAACATATTTCGCTTATGAGCAAAATAACAGCAAAATCCTTCAATTTTATTATTATATTTTGTGTCAAAATGAATGCTGTACATTTTGACAGTTCTACTACAGTTTACGTGCGGATAAAACTGTTACTTACAGAGTTGCTCGCGGAATTTCAGCCAAAATCGATACAATAGTGTCGACAAGTATTTCTACTCTAATCTGTGGTGGTCACATATTGAGCACATTTTTTGAATCTCGGCGTATCCGTGTTACAACCGTCCTTCTCTGTTTAATACTTGGCACCATTTATATTTGAAATAGAGCTAGTTCTACTTTATTACGGCTGTGTTTCTTGAACTGAAAGTAAAGACATTCTGCGTGTGTGAATTTTATGGGTTTATCATTTTTATCGTCACTCAATGGGTTAGCAGGGAACCTTTTTTATAACTACCTTTCAGGTATACATTTTTAGAATTCAGAGTATACTGTTTACCCGCAACCGTGAGCATATATTCATATGTAAGTCTAATTACTTGTATTTTACGCCTGACATTTGGATACATAGCAACTGAAATATCAGTTTTTGATGGTTTATTAACGCTTTTACAAGAAGAAATTCATACTGCTACCAAAGTAAATTAGGTACTGTATAGCAACTGAAACGGCGTATTTTTGATGGTTAATAAACTCTTTTCCGAGAAGAAATTCATACTGCAACCAATGTGGATTAGGTACTGTATAGCAACTGAAAAAGAGGTTTTCTGACAATTGAATAAACGTTTTTCAGAAAAAACTTATACTGTCACTAAAGCAATAAGGTACTGTGAGAAAACAGTAAATGATTAACCGCTTGCGAATACGGAACGATCCGATTTGTGACAATCACCAGACAACTACAAATTGTACAAAATCGACTATAAACTGTGAGGTGCTACGTAATATTAGTCAGATATGAGTTATTGTCACAGCCATTAATGTGTTTTGCTTGTGTCGACTTTTATTATAGTGTCAGCTATGGTATGAATGCAATGCAAATCTGCGTTGGAGATGTGATAGCTTTTCAAAACCTACCCCAGAAGTTCGCTCACAAATTGAAGTCTATAAATTTGTTCAACCGCAAACAAAGCAGAACGCATATACTTACTCGGATTTCTACAAAACTGATCACTAGTGTATAGTACGATTTATCATGTTCGGTAAATTTACTCAACTTAAATAAAAGATGTTTGTTCCCGCGTAAGTATATAACTTACATTTAAGCTGAAGCATGTTTGGATTAATCGTCTAATGCATCATTTACCTTAAGATGTGGACACCTAGGGCCGGATTCTGTCATAGAGCCAATTCCGGCTCCTGATAAAAACGCACAGCCACATCCGGTTCTCCATAAATATAATAGCTTAGCTATGCTAGTATGTTTGTATGGACCGACGAGTGTTTATGTCCCAGGGTTTGATAGCCGGCATAGGCTACTGAAAAACTATTTGTTACATTCAGTTTACCAAGCATTGTGTTACATTGAAAATATTTAACTCTAGGCCCAAAAAAGACAAGATTAGTAGTAATTAAAAGCAAAGTGCATAAATTCAGGCAAAATTAATATGTACATATAGCTATTTTGAAAATTTTTGTGTAAGCGCCATTTACGAGCCAACCTAGTCGCTGTGTACAACATGCTTTTTCATGCATGAAATCTATGCTATTGTAACTGGAAGGATGTTTTACGAATATATGACAATAACTATCATCAATTTCCATTTTTTAGTGATTTTCCATTGTCCTCATATATTTCTGGCTTATAAAGCTGATTCCTGCCCTTGTGACAATTTATCAGTCTCACACTGATATTAGCTAAATATATTTGTAGGGGCTGGCTCGGCCCAAAAACAGTCATACTGGTTGAGCGCGGCTAACCAAGCCTGGCTTTAGAGCCGCGGCAGACAGTGACAAAATCAGGCCCTGCTGCACACATTTTACGGTAAATGATCCATAATAAGACCCTTTTCTAAAATAAAGACTCGTTCTCACCTTTATGGGCTAGCCGTAATATATAATTTTATTAGTCTATTTTTACTAAAATTTTAATTATTCTAACTAAAATTTTAATAAGCTATCGGGCTTACTTCAAAGTTCACTTGTAAAGATCCGTTTTTAGCAGTTCACGTTGAATCTTTGGTGTTATTTGATATATCTATTCATTAAACGTTACAATATCGATAACAAATAATAATTTATATCTATAAATAATAATACACTAATTCTATAGTAAATTATGCTTGTAGCTTGCAATGCTTGCAGTGATTCTATAGCAGAAACCCAACTGCATACAATTTTTTATTTCCACTTGTATTAGATGCTGCTTAACAGCATTGTCTAGGAGACCCTTTGCCCCATACATCTCCCGTCGAACAAACAGTTTGATCTCCGTTTCAACTATGACTTATATTGAGCTTTATGTCTAAGACGATATTTGTACAATTTTATGTGATATTTGTGAACAGACTGCTGAAATCGGCAGCGAGTCCAGCTTTTTATTTTGCTGAAAATAACGGTATTTGTCGCATGTGACATTCTTTACTGCGACCGACATATTTTAAAACATAAACTTGGCCGACCGCCTGGAGACTATCGCCAGAGCAGGAGCTCCGCCTCTTCTGGATCCTCTATCTGCATGAATTCTTGTATGTTATAAAAAGATCCTAATTTTAATTTTAAAAAATTTTAGCCTAATACTAAAAATACCGCCCGCCTTTATAAACTTATAGTACATGAAAACCACTATCAACACAGAAATCACATCACGCTTATTTAAACCCTTCCAGTTCAGCTGTTCATGTTAAAATAAATATCGCATGCGCAGTTTCTCAAGGCCCCATATTTAGCTGAGCTGAAACGCTGTTGTAGACACAACTTCGTTGAACTCTAAATTTAAAATAACCTATTGTGTTTGGTTCTAGCTAAATTTGGTTGCCCGAAACTAATGTTTAACTTCAAAAAAACTACCGGTATCCGTCGGGAGTATGGCGACATAATATTTATTTAGCTATTACCACTGTAAGGGCTCAATAATTTGGATTTGTTATTTTTTAAACTGACTTGTATAGTTTAAAATACTTTAATGCTCGAATTAATTTGTAAATCGTGCAATAACAATTCCTAATATCGTGATCACATAGCGTCCGATTCTATTTCTGTTCACAATGCATCCTATACAACTCGTTCAGTCAAGACCAAACTGTATACTTACTGTTTAACCGTGTATGTACATATATTTCTTAGATTACATCACCTGATTCGGTCTGAAAAAACGCACATGTTATTTTGGATTGGAACCGATCAGATCGATTTGGATCAGATGCAATGTGAACACGGCCTTACACTGCATATCTGCTAAATATATGGACCTTATATCGTTCTTAGATACTTTTGGTTCGATTATAATTTTTTGTTTTTTGCTAAGTATTCCCACACCCAAAAGTTGAGCAGGAGCGACAATCTATTTCGAACAGTGGGAGTCACAACACCATCTAAAGTGAGTTAGTCTTAATATCACTTAGGCTAGAAAAGACTAGAAGCCTGAAGCCAGGACTTCATATCTAGACGAAAAAGTGAGTGTTTAAGTCGCGCTGTCTAAAAAAATGAACGGATATGAGCCCCAATGTCCCCTCTTCTGAATAGATGAGGCTGAGTATATACTCTGATGGAATTGATTAATCAAACCAGATGGGAAGAGATTTGCTTAAGCTCCAGAAATTTAGCACATATTTTAGCACAAGATTGTCAAAATAAATTTATATATAGCTTGACTAAAATAACTATTTTGATAGCACAGAGAAAAAAAACCATATTGTGCAACTTTGATTCAATTATTATACGAACTTGAAAAGGAAATTAGATTATGTTTGAGTTTGCTTGAAGCTAAAATGCAATCAAACGAAGCCTGTTCATTTTTTTAATCCCAACTTTCCGATCTTGATTTTGTTATCAGAAAACGGTTAGTGTCATCTTTACTCTTTCACGGCGAAAAGCCTATAATTCTTTGTTTAATTGCACTTTACAAAGTTAGAAACAAACATTTTAAATCTTATTTTTTGGCAAAACTTGGTCATACTGCTATGTAAATGTGGACAGAGTATATTTTATACCGCATTTCCCACGATAGTATGCTAGCGCATTGAAGATTGGAAATTGGCCAGCTTGACACATGACGCCCCATCTTCAGGGCACAGGGTCGGGATTGTGTGCTGCTGTTTCCACTGCCCGTGGATGATCGTACGGCAATCGTAAGTTTGTTAAACTATGTCGCCCGTGTTTAGTGGACAGAGTCAGGATTGTGTGCTGCCCTTTTGACTGCCCTCTTTTGTCGGTAAGCGGAAGTTTGTTAACCCATGTCGCCCCATCTTAAGCGGACAGGAACCGGATTGTGTGCTGCTGTTGCGACTGCCCCGTGGGAAACCGTCGGCAAGCGGAAGTTTGTTACTCCATGTCGCACCGTCCTCAGCGGACATAGTCGTCATTGTTTGCTGCTGTTTTAACGGCCCCCTGGGTAATCGTACGGCAAGTGTAAGTGTGTTAACCCATGTCGCCACATCTTCAGCGAACAGAGTCGGGATTGTTCGCCGCTGTTTTGACTGCCCCGTGGGTAATCGTCGGCAAGCCGAAGTTTGTTAACCCGTGTCGCTCCATCTTCAGCGGACAGGAACGGGATTGTGTGCGGCTGTTTTGACTGCCGCGCGTGTAATCGTCGGCAAGCGAAAATTTGTTAATCCATGTCGCCCCATGTTCCGCGGGCAGAGTCGGGATTGTGTGCTGCTGTTTTGACTGCCCCGTGCGTAATCGTAGGCAAGCCGAAGTTTGTTAACCCGTGTCGCCCCATCTTCAGCGGACAGGAACGGGATTGTGTGCGGCTGCTTCGACTGCCACGCGGGTAATCGTAAGTTTGTTTCCGGCAGCAATACCATAACAAAGTGCAAGACGCCGATAACTATTGAAGCGTAGAGATGGCATTCATGGAGTTTGGAACGCAAACAGTTTGAACTGACTGGACGTAAAAATAACATATTTGGTTTATTCCGGCAAATGCTTTTTACACAAGAAACAACAAATAACAATACCAGTTGTGGTGTATATATCCTAAGTATAGGGGAGAAGTTGTTCGTTTTCATCACTAATACATGCCGTCAAGTCGTCTTCACTTTATGTTTTCCAGATTAAAACTTTCGTAGCATAAATTTTGACCGTGGAGTATTTGATTAAATTAAATGGCAAAAAATTAACCATTTTAAAATGCTGTTAATATTTGTCATAGCTTATCTTTATACAGTTCGTTTAGGCAGTCGTGTAACTGCATAGTTCAAACTATTTGATAAGCCAGGACACTGTTTATATGGTATGTGAAAAATTTCTTATATCGCTCATCGCGGTTTAGAATATTTATTTGAGCAAACATTGTCCGTTCAACCGTAAATTGTTATTTTCAAAGCTATTTCCAACTACCAAATTATAGTTTTTTGCTTATTTTAGCTTTAAACAGTTTTTATCACAATCAAACCCAAACGTCGTAGTGGTTACTGAAATGCCAATGCCAATTTCCTTATTTTATTTCTGCTTTCGCGTTCTGCTGCACTGCGTCCTAAAAATAGACTAACAAGTAAAGTAAAAATTATATAGAGACCAGCAGCTGCGAGTAAAACCAAAAGTCTTGTTTAGCCTAAGAAAGAACTGGATCCAGGCTCGTAGTCGGGGCTACTAAACTGAGGGTGTTTGAGAAATTTCAAGGCTGTATAGGAGGGAGAGGGTCTAAAATACGGTTATATATGAAATATGAAAAGCAAAACAAATAGTTCCTCTCTATCGTCGCAGGGGACTTAAGCTTGATACGCGGGTGGTTGAATCTTGTTGCCCCCGGTAGCTTGGTTGTATCTATGTGTTTTTTCTTCAATTACCGTTTCATAACACCCCCGAAAGCCGGAAAACCAAATGACAGCTGATTTTGTCAAGTTTCAATCTCAATCAGTCAGTCAGTCAGAAACCAGCAACACCCTCGTGTTGCGACATATAACCTAACCATACTAACAACATAAACTGTGACAAACATAAATTATGCATCAGTTGTAGGCTTTTCTTTCTGTGCTTCCTTCCCTCAAGGTTTTTTATTTAGATTTTAATGTTTT
>JASANE010006673.1:0-26588 GCA_030248225.1 Trileptium ribeirensis
AGGGAACGTTTTTAATCCAAACTGTCCCAGTGGAGCCAGTCCTTGGTTGCCGTTGACCCAATTATTGATTATTGCTTGGATTGATAAGCTATATTGGAGATATTTTTAATCCGAATTGTCTCAGCGGAGCCAGTCTTGGGTAACTGTTAAACAAATTATTGATCATTGCTTGGATTGATAAGCTATATTGGAGAATGTTTCTAATCCGAATTGTCTCAGCGGAGCCAGTCTTGGTAACTGTTAACCAAATTATTGATTATTGCTTGGAATGATAAGTTATATTGGAAGAATGTTTCTACTCCGAACTGTACCAGCGGAGCCAGTATTGGGTAACTGTTAACCAAATTATTGATTATTGCTTGGATTGATAAGCTATATTGGAGAATGTTTCTAATCCGAATTGTCTCAGCGGAGCCAGTCTTGGGTAACTGTTAACCAAATTATTGATTATTGCTTGGATTGATAAGCTATATTGAAGAATGTTTCTAATCCGAATTGTCTCAGCGGAGCCAGTCTTGGGTAACTGTTAACCAAATTATTGATTATTGCTTGGATTGATAAGCTATATTGGAGAATGTTTCTAATCCGAATTGTCTCAGCGGAGCCAGTCTTGGGTAACTGTTAACCAAATTATTGATTATTGCTTGGAATGATAAGCTATATTGGAGAATGTTTCTAATCCGAATTGTCTCAGCGGAGCCAGTCTTGGGTAACTGTTAACCAAATTATTGATTATTGCTTGGATTGATAAGCTATATTGGAGAATATTTCTAATCCGAATTGTCTCAGCGGAGCCAGTCTTGGGTAACTGTTAAACAAATTATTGATTATTGCTTGGATTGATAAGCTATATTGGAGAATGTTTCTAATCCGAATTGTCTCAGCGGAGCCAGTCTTGGGTAACTGTTAAACAAATTATTGATTATTGCTTGGATTGATAAGCTATATTGGAGAATGTTTCTAATCCGAATTGTCTCAGCGGAGCCAGTCTTGGGTAACTGTTAACCAAATTATTGATTATTGCTTGGAATGATAAGCTATATTGGAGAATGTTTCTAATCCGAATTGTCTCAGCGGAGCCAGTCTTGGGTAACTGTTAACCAAATTATTGATTATTGCTTGGATTGATAAGCTATATTGAAGAATGTTTCTAATCCGAATTGTCTCAGCGGAGCCAGTCTTGGGTAACTGTTAACCAAATTATTGATTATTGCTTGGATTGATAAGCTATATTGGAGAATGTTTCTAATCCGAATTGTCTCAGCGGAGCCAGTCTTGGGTAACTGTTAGCCAAATTATTGATTATTGCTTGGAATGATAAGCTATATTGGAGAATGTTTCTAATCCGAATTGTCTCAGCGGAGCCAGTCTTCGGTTGCTGTTGACCTAATTATTGTTTATTATATTTGGAATGGTAAGCTATATGAGGGAACGTTTCTAATCCAAACTGTCCCAGTGGAGCCAGTCCTCGGTTGCTGTTGACCCAATTATTGATTATTGCTTGGATTGATAAGCTATATTGGAGAATATTTCTAATCCGAATTGTCTCAGCGGAGCCAGTCTTGGGTAACTGTTAAACAAATTATTGATTATTGCTTGGATTGATAAGCTATATTGGAGAATGTTTCTAATCCGAATTGTCTCAGCGGAGCCAGTCTTGGGTAACTGTTAACCAAATTATTGATTATTGCTTGGAATGATAAGCTATATTGGAGAATGTTTCTAATCCGAATTGTCTCAGCGGAGCCAGTCTTGGGTAACTGTTAACCAAATTATTGATTATTGCTTGGATTGATAAGCTATATTGGAGAATGTTTCTAATCCGAATTGTCTCAGCGGAGCCAGTCTTGGGTAACTGTTAACCAAATTATTGATTATTGCTTGGATTGATAAGCTATATTGGAGAATGTTTCTAATCCGAATTGTCTCAGCGGAGCCAGTCTTGGGTAACTGTTAACCAAATTATTGATTATTGCTTGGAATGATAAGCTATATTGGAGAATGTTTCTAATCCGAATTGTCTCAGCGGAGCCAGTCTTGGGTAACTGTTAACCAAATTATTGATTATTGCTTGGAATGATAAGCTATATTGGAGAATGTTTCTAATCCGAATTGTCTCAGCGGAGCCAGTCTTGGGAAACTGTTAACCAAATTATTGATTATTGCTTGGAATGATAAGCTATATTGGAGAATGTTTCTAATCCGAATTGTCTTAGCGGAGCCAGTCTTGGGTAACAGTTAACCAAATTATTGATTATTGCTTGGAATGATAAGCTATATTGGAGAATGTTTCTAATCCGAATTGTCTCAGCGGAGCCAGTCTTGGGTAACTGTTAACCAAATTATTGATTATTGCTTGGAATGATAAGCTATATTGGAGAATGTTTCTAATCCGAATTGTCTCAGCGGAGCCAGTCTTGGGTAACTGTTAACCAAATTATTGATTATTGCTTGGAATGATAAGCTATATTGGAGAATGTTTCTAATCCGAATTGTCTCAGCGGAGCCAGTCTTGGGTAACTGTTAACCAAATTATTGATTATTGCTTGGAATGATAAGCTATATTGGAGAATGTTTCTAATCCGAATTGTCTCAGCGGAGCCAGTCTTGGGTAACTGTTAACCAAATTATTGATTATTGCTTGGAATGATAAGCTATATTGGAGAATGTTTCTAATCCGAATTGTCTCAGCGGAGCCAGTCTTCGGTTGCTGTTGACCTAATTATTGTTTATTATTTGGAATGGTAAGCTATATGAGGGAACGTTTCTAATCCAAACTGTCCCAGTGGAGCCAGTCCTCGGTTGCTGTTGACCCAATTATTGATTATGGCTTGGAATGATAAGCTAAATGTTAGAATGTTTCTAATCCGAATTGTCCCAGTGGAGCCAGTCCTCGGTTGCTGTTGACCTAATTATTATTTATGGCACAGAGCGGTAATCCAATCCGAACGGTCCCAGCGGCGGGTCTACTTAAATGGAAACAGTAAGGTTAAAATTACAGTTATTTCTTCAGTCGCGCCTAACTGATTTAAGGCTACGATTATTTAAAAATAACAAATCTCCAAAACTCAAAGATGCTCTTGTCTTCATCGGCTGAGCAAATTTACCAGCACGAGTCCGAATTTGATTTTGCAAATCAAAATATCTTTTGGGCTGTGTAAATCTTGAACGATCATTGTCGTTCATACTAATCAACGGATGGTCTCTTGCAGCAAAAATTGTAGCAGGCTTTTGCAATTTTCTCCTATTAATATTTTCCGGTGGTTCTGGAAATCGTCGTCCAGTTGGCATGTCGTCGTCGTCTCCGCCGTTTTCAGCAGCATTTTGACGTTCTTTTGCAATTTCGATTAAGTAATCCATATAGTCGATGGTAGAGCCGGCGTAGTCGCTGTCGGGAAATTTTCTTTCGGGTTGAGGACTTCCAAACACCACTCGGTGTCTCGACAATGATGAATTATTTTTGTCTAACTGAGGCCCTTTTCGAGTCTTTGAAATTATTGTTTGGTCACTTTCTACGGGATCTGGTTCTGTTCGGGTATCCGTACTTATCGTTATCAAGGGCGGTAGACGGAATCTCGAGCGCATTCCATGCACTACCTCAGGCATTATCGTTAGATGAGTATTTTTGTTATCTGGCTGCCTATTCAGTGGCTGCCTTCGTCTCTTACTGCTTGAAGACTGTTTGCGTTTGTGATTGGATTGTGGAAACGGACTACCCGCAGACTGACCAGGAGCACGTTGTGGTCTTCGAACGAGTTTTGCTCTTTTCCCATCCCGCTTGACAATTCTAACAATTGGTTTCTTAGATTTATTGGAATTTGAAGCTAAATTCTGGGTTATTTTGCGCTTATTTTTGAGCCCTCTATTGTTATCACGCTTATTTAAGTTAGATTTTCCTTTTGCGATTTCTTTACCTTTTGACTTTTGTCTATTCGATTTAGCGTTTTTATTAAAATTCCTGTTGGAATAGTTGGTTGTTGACTGACTATTTAATTTGGACGATGGTGATACAGCAAGGACACGGCGTTTGAGCGAAATTGGAACCCCGTAGATGCTAGGCATGTAGTTCAAGTATGGCTCAAGTTGCTCGCGCCAAAATTTGAGTCGCATATGCTGTCCGAAGTAGTCATCTTTTGTGTTCGGTGTCGATGGATAACCAAAAACTAGAAATCGTGCATACTCCAACGGACCTATATAAGCTGGATTGTATGCTTTGTGCTGGCCCAAAATAAAATGACTTCTATTGTGGTGACGGTGGGAGTCGAACCGATGCTGTTTACCGTATGGAGGTGTGGCATGAAATCCAGGATATTCCCTGCCACTAAAACCGGTAAGAAAATTGTGATCTGCCACCGAGTTGTAACTTTTGGTAGGAACAGATATATAGCCTGCCGGTTTATAACCAGGGATTCCTTTTCCATCATTAATATTCCTATTCCGCGTTTCGTAAACTTGAGATTTGGCGATGTGTTCGTAGAGCCTATTTGGACCTCGCTGTGAACCCCGGTAATGATTTTGGTTCGATTGTGGATATATAACACTCGGTGCTGCGGAGCCATAGCCGCCGTAAATCGCTTTGAGATCAGCCGCCCCGTTGATATTATAGTTCTTGTATTGCCCAGGTATAATTGTAGGCCTTATGTTTGTATCACGTCCATGATGAAACATATTTCGGTTAAAAGAATACTGTGAAGGTATAGTACCCAACAAATAACCCGGATTCCGACTAATCGTGTAGGGTTCATGTGGTACCAGCGGTACCGGAACCTGCGTTACGTTAATAAGTCCAGGATATTGCGTTTCAGAGTTTATCCTACCGACATATTGCAAAGTATTTAGACCGTATTGACCAGAATGTTCATGCGTTCGACGAAAGCCTTTGGAAGGCTTTGCATAATACTGAAAATGACTCTCGTGAGAACTGGCAACATATTTAGGAGCGTGATAATTCTTTTCTTTCGACGTTGAACCCTGATAGGATTTTTGTCCGGAATCCAGCGTTACTGATAGGAGTTTAGGCGCATAACGACTTTGATTTGAAGGATTCAGCAAATTTCCTACCGATTTATAAGGATATCTTGCAAGAAGCCCTTGTAACTGTAACTGGTGATTGTAATTTCCAGGGACGTTTCGGATATAGCCTTTGAATGTGTCCCTGCCGCTATAGACCGGTGTTGTCCATACACTATTACTGCTGCGATGGTTGTAAACAGTTTCAGGCTTGCTTGTTTTATTCATCCTATAACCATGCCTTGTGCTTCCTATTTCGTACTCGAACGTATGCAGCGATGGCTGAATTGGGTATGAGCCACCAATGCTATTTTTGTAAACAATTTCAGGCTTGCTTGTGTTATTCATTTTATAACCATGTCTTGGGCTTCCTATTTCGTACTCGAACGTATGGATCGAAGGCTGAATTGGGTATGAACCACCAATGCTATTTTTGTAAACAATTTCAGGCTTGCTTGTGTTATTCATTTTATAACCATGTCTTGGGCCTCCTATTTCGTACTCGAACGTATGGATCGAAGGCTGAATTGGGTATGAACCACCAATGCTATTTTTGTAAGCAATTTCAGGTTTGCTTGCGTTATTCATTTTATAACCATGTCTTGGGCTTCCTATTTCGTACTCGAACGTATGGAGCGATGGCTGAGTTGGGTATGAGCCACCAACGTTTCCGTTGTTATGATTATACCTATGATAATTGTTATTTGGAATTTTGAGCAAATTTTTTAAAACATCTGTTACGTGGCCAGTGCGTTGTTTGTATGACTGATTGATAGTCTGGCTAAGATGATCAGTGAACGGATGACTACTAAAATAAACTTTTTCACCGATGCTAAAATGTGGATCACTTTTACCCACGTTTAATGTATGAGGAAATTTGGGGCGAAAAATCCCAAGATGATGCTGTTCATTGAGTGTTGAATAATTTGATTTAGAGTACGGGTCATGACTGAATTCTCTGCCGCCGGACAAAACATGAGTACTGTTCCGATTTCCAAAAGCAGACCGAAGCTGGTAAGGATAGATGTGATGCTTACCGACTTGCGATTGATGATGCTTAATTATCATTGGCAGAGCAGATTTTGGATATCTGTGATCCAAGCTTGTCGGTGCTTCGATTGGGCTAGGATATAGCGATCCGTTGAACGTATCGTAGCCATAGCCCTCTGGAAAATTATCGGCTGTATTCATCAGTGAATTGGCAGTATGGAGCTGAGTGAAAAGAGGTAAGCTTGGTTTGAGCTTTGGCACGTAATGCCCAATAGGATACAATGGAGTGGCTGGAGGTAATTCTTGTTTCATGGTATACGAACCGCTCTCATATTGAAGGCCTGACGGGTACTGTATTTTATTTCTGTTGTAAAAATTGTTGGGAGTTAACATATGCTCGATTACACTGGTTTGTAAATCGATTTCTCGGTGGCGTTGAGCATGAGCAGCATATTTTGTTGGGTATAATTCAGGCAATGTCATATTTTTGGTTTGTGATCTCTTTCGAACTGTCCTAGTTTTCATTTTAGTTTGGCCCAGTGGTTTAGCGTTGCCAGCCGAATTGTTTCCTTGTGGCTTAGTTCCGTCGTGTCTCGGTAAACCAAATTGTTGCAAAATATATCCTTCAACAACATTATTCGTCTGATCTGGTACGCCAGTTTTATCTGGCAAAGGTCTGTAGCGCAATTCGTTCCTCGATGCTGACTGATGGTAATCGGCGTGATTTTGCGTTGTTTTTAAGCTATGCACTTTGCTATGAAAACTGTCATCTATATTTGTCATCAGCTTATTGCGTGATGCATCGATAAGATCAAGAGGCTGAATGAATGTATATCCGTGCGGCATTGCCGAATGTCGGTCTAAGTAGTTTGGTTTGAATGGATTTTTAATGAGAACTTCGTATGGTTTATGTGGATAGTACGGAATAAAAGGTGGTTCAAATGTAGTCCACGCTTCGATATCTTGTGGTTCTGTATACGCGTACGGAATGAAATGAGGCGTGTTTTCACCAAATATTCGCGCGATGCCAATGTTGTTATCATTAAACACCAATACTAGATCAGAATTGGGCGGATCAGTGCTAACGGACGACTGTAACTCCTCATTATTTTTGTCGTCCCGTCTATCAACATCCTTGTGTTCACTGTTGAAACCACCGATTGCAAAATTCTCTTTGCAAGGTTTGGTTTGTTCTTTTAATCCGCTGGAACAGGTGAATCCGGCTATCTTTGAGCAATGCCGAACTCTCATCCGTATACCGTGACGACAAATACTCCAGCTTGACCAAGCACCCCAGTTTATCATAATACCTAAAAAGGAACTAAATTCAATAGAAAACCTTAAATAACCGATGATCAAGAACTGCTTCAAATCAAAGTGATCAACAATTAATTCTCAATAGGATAAGGCACCTTTTTATCTCAAACTGATAAACAATTAATATATTAATCTAGTTTATTAAATCCTAGCCTTCGCCCGTAACGCATACGCATGATCGCTTTACTGCAACAAGCTACGATGGGCTGTCTCCTGGAATCTTGTAGTTCCCTTGCAGTTATCTAAAAGCCAGGGTCAAAATCAAGCTGAACGCCGTAAGCTAGATGCATCATGCAGGGCATTCCGACCGCTATATATACCCTAGACAAAGCCTGAGTCATAGCCTAAACTAAAATTTGTATGTCAGGCTAAGTATGATTAAGTCGTGGGGCTACCCACCCCCTCCCCCTCGAACCCTGATCGTTTTTAAATCTAGTGTTACACTGATCAGTCTGCCTTGCGCCTAGGCCAAAATGCGTGAGCGATGTCACGTTAAAGTAGGAGCTGTCACTGATTATAACCTCTGAGCTTAAAGACATAAATGGGTTCGATCGTGTAGATTTTGAAGTACAAATTTGAGGCGAATCTAAAATGTGTTCTTTTAAAAAGAGCAATATTGCACCAATGCAAGCTCACCCATATATTGTAACAATGCGTTATCTTAACTAGATTCCGGTTTACCAGTATTTGTTTATTATCCGCAGAAAATTCTACAAAGCTACAAATCATTACCCTTTGCCCTATATGCCCTCAAGTTCACAAATCACAAGTATCGCTTTCGCAACCAAGCGAAAACATATGTTTTTCATCAGATTCTTTCCACCGAGGCTTTTTAAAAGAAGGGTAGAGCTTATTCCGTAATGTATTTCACAAAAATTGAAGTGATATATTACGGTATATAAAGCTCTACCTCGCTTTTAAAAAGCAACAATGAAAATACCTGATGGAAAAACATAAATACATAAATGACAGCTAAAAACGTCAGAAGCTGCCACACATAAATATAACTATGTAATAAATAGTTATCAAATGCTGATTATAATTTGTACTTCAAACCATGACTCTAAACTTGTTTTTGTATCACAACCATCCACAGCTGCTAAGTATTAAACTAATTTATAGAAGTTTCATGATATACAAACTCATCAAACTTATAATATCTTATAAACAACAAAATATAGATAGATAGATTACGCTATTACCATATCCGCCATGTCCATGAACTTCGCTATCAGTAACTGGTTCACCTTGAGGCGCCGGAATAACCTTTGCCGGATACTGGATTCCAAAAACAGGATTTGTGGAAGACGCAGCTGAATAGGATGTTTCTTTAAGCCATACCGTTGATGTCCAAATAATCACCATTTTTAACGAAGGCAACAAAAACATGTTATGACTTGAAAACATTTGGAAATTAATTAAATATGTCTTATTTCGTGTTACGATATTGTTTCGGCTAAAATAAACATTTCCGTAAAGATAAAGACCCTTGCTTGGAAAACATTCTTAATCTATTGGTGTTCAGCGTTTGTTATTCGAAAGTTTATATATAAATATATTATTGGAAAACGGATAGCTCATTATGATATTTTGTAGCAAAAGTATAATGATCCTCTAAATTTCCACATTTCGGTACTTTCAAGTCTATTTAAACAAACTAATTTCGTTTCACTTATGAAACAAATATTATGATTGTTGCAATTAGGTTTGTGCAAGGCCGGTTTTGAAGTCAAACGACCGGCTATCAGCCGGCCGTTAAAATTTTGGCCAGCCGTCGGCCAATGGCCCAAGACCAGCCGTGAGCTAAAAGGGCCGGCCTGTCGGTCAGCGGTCGGCCGACGGCTCAACGCCGGCCGGTGACTCAACAGCTGGGTTGCGGGAAATGGACAGCTGACTTCCAAAAGCTTCTCTTACTACGATATGAATTTATGAAGTTAACATTCGTAAATGCTTTTTCCCGATTTGTTAAAAATGAATTTGCATCTAAATTTTTTACACGGCGTATTTGTATATAGCAAGTGCCGAATCCTCGCGCAGGCACACGATGTATATTTAGTGCTGGGTGAAGGCCAGCGTTGAGATCTATCATTAATCGTTGACGCCTATTCGTTTAATTATAAACATATACATTATATGCTTAAATATGACAAGATAAGTACAAGATGGTGCATGTTGGTAATTCAAAATAATATATACATCAAAATGTTCCAGGAGATTGGTGTGTAATTCACTTGCCATATAATAGTGAACGTATAGACCATGGCGGCCTTGCGATGGCTCAAAACTGCTGACTATCGACTTTCGCAATTGTCAACAGCAGAAAAATTTTAACGTCCGGCCACCAGATTAACAGCCGGTAACGGCTGCAAAACTGTGAACTGCCGAGCGCTGTGTGGGCAATCTTGGACCGGCTAGCCATCGACCGGCCGACGGCTTTCACGGCTGTTGCCCAACACTAGCTCTAATTACATAGCTAGGATCGTCACCTCTTTACATGTTTAAAAGTTATGTTTTGGTTAATGTAATTTTTGAAATAGAATTAAATAAAGTCTAATTTTTGAGGAAGCTTCGAATTTAGCCACTCGAAGCGCCTCTGTATTTTATAGCAACAAAACAAACTTTGTTTTTATTACACAAGCTTTAAATTCAAGAAAACCAACTATAGTGTCGTTGTATTTACAGAAATTTGAAAGGTTTCCCCTAAAGCTTATAAGAACCTTCCAGGCTTAACACACCAGCGGTACAGCAAACATATTTATGACAAAAATTGTGGGTCTTTACTGTTATGCCACCCAGCCAAATATTGATCAATCTTAAGTTATTGTGATTATTTTGATCTCGGTCGATCCAGCTACGCGATCTGGCTTCGAAAATACTCTTATTAATTACTTTTTGAATTTTTTTTTCTATTTTTTTGGGTTATCAATGTTCCAGTTGATACCGAAAAATTCGAAAAAACATTTCTCTATAAATGCACAGCTTCATATATCATTCCATTAGCAATGCCGAGATGACTCAAATGGTGAAAATATCACCTGTATCAGTGAATGGATAAAGTTAGGCTGCTTTCCCATCATCCCATTAGCAATGCCGAGCTGAGTCAAATGGTGAAAATATCACCTGTATCAGTGAATGTATAAAGTTAGGCTTACGCTTTCCCATCATCCCATTAGCAATGCCGAGCTGAGTCAAATGGTGAAAATATCACCTGTATCAGTTAATGGATAAAGTTAGGCTTACGCTTTCCCATCATCCCATTAGCAATGCCGAGCTGAGTCAAATGGTGAAAATATCACCTGTATCAATGAATGGATAAAAACGTCAGGCTTACGCTTTCCCATTATTCCGATTAGCAATGCCGAGCTGAGTCAAATGGTGAAAATATCACCTGTATCAATGAATGGATAAAGTTAGGCATACGCTTTGCCATCATCCCATTAGCAATGCCGAGCTGAGTCAAATGGTGAAAATAGCACCTGTATCAGTTAATGGATAAAGTTAGGCTTACGCTTTCCCATCATCCCATTAGCAATGCCGAGCTGAGTCAAATGGTGAAAATAGCACCTGTATCAGTTAATGGATAAAGTTAGGCTTACGCTTTCCCATCATCCCATTAGCAATGCCGAGCTGAGTCAAATGGTGAAAATATCACCTGTATCAATGAATGGATAAAGTTAGGCTTACGCTTTCCCATCATACCATTAGCAATGCCGAGCTGAGTCAAATGGTGAAAATAGCACCTGTATCAGTTAATGGATAAAGTTAGGCTTACGCTTTCCCATCATGGGTCTTCCCATTAGCAATGCCGAGCTGAGTCAAATGGTGAAAATATCACCTGTATCAGTGAATGTATAAAGTTAGGCTTACGCTTTCCCATCATCCCATTAGCAATGCCGAGCTGAGTCAAATGGTGAAAATATCACCTGTATCAATGAATGGATAAAGTTAGGCTTACGCTTTCCCATCATACCATTAGCAATGCCGAGCTGAGTCAAATGGTGAAAATAGCACCTGTATCAGTTAATGGATAAAGTTAGGCTTACGCTTTCCCATCATGGGTCTTCCCATTAGCAATGCCGAGCTGAGTCAAATGGTGAAAATATCACCTGTATCAGCGAATGGATAAAGTTAGGCTTACGCTTTCCCATAAATGAGTATAACTTTACCCATGATCTGATTCAGCTAATTAGCTCAACAAAGCGGTTCGAATTATAATATATAATGATATATTTATTGTAATTTTAATTTTCGAAATACCAAGATGGTATCATTTGTAAGCTAAAAATAGAAATTTTTTTAAAGAAGTGGCCGAATTGAATATTTTCTAAACCAGCTTGCTGAGCTGAGACGAATGGTATCAAAAATTATCGTTGAAACTTGAAAATTGACCATTTTCGTGTAGGGGTAAATCGAAGACATAAATCTATTTCCGATTTTTGCTCTACAAATGTCCTATCTCGGTTTTCGAAAATTTATCCTTAATCTATATATAATTTTATACATCGTTCAAACCGCATTGACGATCTGAATCGATTGGTGCCAAAATTAGCTTGATCCATCCGCATGTTGGATTCAGAAATTGCACAATTAACCTCACGTAAAGGACCGTGACTCGTTAATCGAGTTGACTCGGATCGTGTGAATATGGTTCGAAGTACATAGAAGTTACAAATTCATATAGAGAAAGCTTCAAAAATTTTCAAAAACTGTGGACTATTGGCAATTATTGTGACAAATACTTCATATATTTATGACAATTTTCAATCTATTTTTGGGTTTTTTTCTCAACAGATGAATAATTTTATATATCAATCGAACCGTATTTACGAGCTGGGTAGGATCGTTGTTATATTGAAAACATCTTTAATATATCTCTAAATTATCAATCTATTTTTGGGTTTTTTCTCAACAGATGAGTAATTTTATATATCAATCGAACCGCATTTACGAGCTGGGTAGGATCGTTGTTATATTGAAAACGTCTTTAATATATCTCTAAATTATATGAATAAATAAGGATTTCTGCAGAATCTCTTAATCAATAAAATAGAAATCCTCTAATTTTAACATAATTTTAGGATCTAAATATATACTGCTGAAATTAAATTGATTTTCTATGTTTTTATATAAAATTTGGCGACCTTTTTAAAAAATTAACTCAGAGCCGTTCGCTTGCTTTAATGGAAAAAGCTACGTTCTTGTCAAAATGAATAAACATGCCGAAAATCTAACCAATCAGGATTGTAAACAGCCAGTTATTTTTTGCGCAACATCTTAATTTTTATTTTTGCTACTCATGTCCATACTATGAAAACAGTTAGTAAAACAATATAGTATGACGCCCTTCGAAATAACGCGGCGTCGAGCGTAAATAACAATACTACCTCCTTAAGTAGTGTGATCATTCCTCGTAAAGCTATAAAACATGGAACTGCTATAAAGGAATCACTGTTCCAAAAAGATTAGACAAAGAATTATTGCTTTCAGGTCTTCTATCGCCATCAACCAATGGGCAGGATGTTATAACGGCAGAAAAAAGAGCAGCTTAGAGCGGAGGGGGGTCGGGGGCGGCAACCCCCCTGACTTACGCTTAGGCTTAGTACATGGCTATAGGGACCTTAGCTTAGGCTAAGACTACGGCTTGGTTAATTGACCAAAAGTATAATCGTTTATGTTGCTTGTAATTTAATCACGGCTTCTATACGATTCGGATTTTGAGCTACTTGCTGGTGTTACTTGATTTACAATGATCAATAGAGCAAATTAGAAGATTTGTACAAGAAACGCCAGGTGCGACAGATGAATTTGCTAAATCTGCTATATACACCGTTGTGGGGATTGGAACGTCATATAAAGCACAAGCACAAATTGTTCAGAGATCGATCGTTTGTTTGTAATGTCAGGGCTTATCAATGTTGTAAGCCCTTTATTAGATGGTCCCTTAGTAACCGTGCTTCCTATATATACTGAATTTTATGAGCGAGCGCCGCATTGGTTGGCACCTGCAATGTGTGTATATACGCAATCAGAACCGACACTAGTATGTGAGGGTCTCAAACATTATGGTGTATATTTATATATGGTGTATATTTCATATTTTTATCATATGTTTTTGTTTTCTCCGATTTTTGTGCTCTGAAACATCAGTGCTATATTGTCTTAGTGTCTTTATATAATTCCACATTAATTTTATTTTCTGAAACAAAAAGCAGAAGGAAATTGCGCTTTATTGCCACAAAAAGATAAGATGAGGCAACACAGGGTAATGCACCATTTACCTTAAGATGTGCACCTAGAGCCGGATTCTGTCACAGAGGCAATTGGCAAAAAGGCACAGCCACATCCGGCTTTTCATAAAATAATAAATAAGTAAGCTATGCTAGTATGTTTCTACGAGCCGGGAGTGGCTATGTCTCAGGGTTTGATATCCGATACTAGCTACTGAAAAATATTTATTATATATACATTCAGTTTACAAAATTGTGTTACATCGAAAATATTTAGCGCTAGGCCCAAAAAAGGCAAGATTAGTAGTAATTAAAAGCAAAGCGCATAAATTCAGGCAAAATAAATACGTAAATATCGCTTTTATCAAAATTTTTTAAGCGCCTTTTACAAGCCAACCTAGTAGCTATGTAAAACATGCTTTTCCATGCATGAAAATTATGCTATCGTAACTGGAAGGATGTTTTACTAATATATGATCATAACTATCATCAATTTTCATTTTTTTGCGATTTTTCATTTGTCGTCATATATTTCTGGCTTTTAGAGCCGATTCCGGCCCTTGTCACAATTTATCAGCCTCACTTTACTATTGCTAAATATATTTGTAGGGTCTGGCTCGGCCCACAACTGTCACACTGGCTGACCGCGGATAGCAAAGATGTCTTTAGAGCCGCGGCAGATTGTGGCAAAACCCGGTCATGCTGCACACATCTTAAGGTAAATGATGCATAAGACGGGTCCCTGTGTATCCAATATTTGAAGAACTTTCACTGTGTCTATTATGGCAACAAATTCAACACTAATTGCTTTAAATGTTTAAAAAATTAAAAAAAATTTGAGTGGGCGAGTAGCCGGTTCCAACTTCGGCATTGTATACAATGCGCAGTCCGATTTTATCCATAGACGAACTGAGCAAAATTGTTGGATTGGGTGAGCATATCCCCCTGGTCCTCTCTGTTTTATACCACTGCAGAATCCTTAAAAAGACTCGGGTCTCTTTGGCACATTGAGAAGGTCCTTGGTTTGTGAATGACTCCTTGATATTGGAAAACCTGTAAGTGCTCTTTGTTCATCGCCTATACTTTGACAGAGCATAGGAATATCCACGGGAAGCATTTTATCGCCCTAAAAATGTTGGTTCTGTAAGGAAAACAAAAGGAGTTTATGTTCACATACACTTTTCGAATCTGAATAACACGCTTTCATAGACTAGCATTCTGTGTATTGTTCTAATTGGGGAATTCTGATTGGCTACAATGGTCACAGATGATTTTGATTGGCTACGACATTTCGTAAAACATCATCACTGTACTTATACATAAAACCCAGAAGACCGGGTTAGGGCCGAATTTTAAAATGAAAATAGGCCAAAAATAGTTTTCGGGGCCCAATTAACCATCATAGCATTATTGTACAGGAAATAAAATCACTAGAAAATTCTCGATTATGGGTCCCGAATTTTTAACTTAAGATCGCTCCGATCGCGAACAAAAAAAAAACTAAAAACGTATATACCTAAAATATAAATTTTTAGGCTAAAAAAATCTGGGAACGCCTTGCAAGGACATAACAGATAGACCCGTTACTGCAAAAACTTGACTTTTAAAAAATATTAAAATCAAGACATATTTTATATAAAAAATCTGGAAAACTGCAGGAAATCGAACTCATAAGAAATGTTCGATTTCGGGTCCCGAATTTCGAACTCAAAGGCCTCCGATCGCGATCAAACAAAAAATAATTCCTAAAAATAATAAAATAAAAAAATATTAATAAATAATAAAATAAAATAAAATAAAATAAAATAATAAAATAAAAAAATATTCCTAAAATATAAATTTTTCAGGCTATAAAATTCTGCGAACGCTTTACAAGAACATGACAGATAGCCTTTTTACGATGAAAATGATTATTAATAAAAATAATGAAATCGAAACATGTTTTATATGAAAATAAAACATTAATTAAGCGAGCACAAAAGTGCCGTCAACTATGATATAGAAACAACGATATTGCATAAAGACATCAGATAAAAATAATTATAACCGTTAATAATAATGAGAAAAAAAACAGACGAAAATAAGGTTATCTTTATTTTAAAACAAAATTTCATATTTTTACCTATTAAGTAACCCTTAACGTCTGGTGACGATGTCATTCATTTAATACCATACACCAGGCTACAAGGAATTCTATAAAACTACTCGGACTGTTTGCGTAGCAGTTCGTTTTTCCAGCTATGTAACACCTCTCGTAGTAATACCTAATTTAGTTAAAGTTTGATGAGGTTTGACAATTCAAATTCATCCATATTCCTTAAAGTAAATTCCAACTTCGTGCGGTCAATTGCTGCAGAAATATCTGAAAAGGCTGTACAACAAAGTTTTTAAAGGAACATTTTCTATTAGACGTATGTTGTGTTTACACTGAAGGCCAAAAGTTGTACCTATTCCATCACGATGTTCACTCTGATTGCCATGTAACATTAGACTTCCTCAACATCCCATATATTATATAATGTCCCTCCAAACTTTCCTTAGTTTTCAATAGAAACGATGACATTTTGATAGGGTTATATGTTTTGTATAATCGTCTTTACCTGGCTTCGGGTGAAAACCATGTTAGCCTATCCACATATCGCTGGAGTATGATTAAGCTTAAACTAGTTTTAAAAACCATTTCTGATGCCATAAGTACTTGGCTTACTGATTTCAGGAAGACATAATATTCCACCAGGGTCTTGAAGTTGGAATTCAACATAATGCGCTATTTGGTAATTTTATCCTTTCTCTCGGTTGAGTACCGTGGTGATGACATCATCCATTTTAGGTATCCTTACGTCATACACAATATCATTCTCCGTTCTTAGAAGAGCGGAGCCTAAAATATGTAGTTGTATAGCATGAAGTTGTTATTTTGTGCACGACACCGTAGCAGTATCTCAGCTGTGTTATGATAGCCGGATTAATTTGTCCAAATGATTATATGAACCCTAGTAAAGCCCGGAGCCTGATTCACCGAATCGCAGAGCTATCTCCAATAGTGTGGTTTGCTTTGACAAGGTTTTGTCTATGGTGTCGTTAACAAGGTCACTTAAATAAAATTGGCAGATTTAGACTTCATGGCTATGTCGACGGTGTCACATACATCATCTGGTTTATTATATAATGTAGGTATACATCTTATACTATTGGATAGCGTACTGTGTATAGTGTTGGCAGACAAACCTCCACTTTTTGGGTATGCAAACCGTAAACTCCGGACGTCCGCAGCGTCGAGTGTATGGTTACGTCTTTAGAGACTTTGCCTCAGCCTATAATTGTCATTTAATTAAATGAATGACATCGTCACCAGACGTTAAGGGTTACTTAATAGGTAAAAATATGAAATTTTGTTTTAAAATAAAGATAACCTTATTTTCGTCTGTTTTTTTTCTCATTATTATTATTAACGGTTATAATTATTTTTATCTGATGTTTTTATGCAATATCGTTGTTTCTATATCATCATTGACGGCACTTTTGTGTTGCGCTAATTAATGTTTTATTTTCATATAAAACATGTTTTGATTTCATTATTTTTATTAATAATCAGTTTTAGTAGTAAAAAGGCTATCTGTCATGTTCTTGTAAAGCGTTCGCAGAATTTTATAGCCTGAAAAATTTATATTTTAGGAATATTTTTTTATTTTTTATATTATTTTATTTTATTTTATTTTATTTTATTTTTTATTAATATTTTTTTATTTTATTATTTTTTTAGGAATTATTTTTTGTTTGATCGCGATCGGAGGCCTTTAGTTGAAAATTCGGGACCCAAAATCGAACATTTCTTATGAATTCGATTTCCTGCAAATTTCCAGATTTTTTATATAAAACATGTCTTGATTTTAATATTTTTTAAAAGTCAGTTTTTGCAGTAACGAGTCTATCTGTTATGTCCTTGCAAGGCGTTCCCAGATTTTTTTAGCCTAAAAATTTATATTTTAGGTATATACGTTTTTAGTTTTTTTTTGTTCGCGATCGGAGCGATCTTAAGTTAAAAATTCGGGACCCATAATCGAGAATTTTCTAGTGATTTTATTTCCTGTACAATAATGCTATGATGGTTAATTGGGCCCCGAAAACTATTTTTGGCCTATTTTCATTTTAAAATTCGGCCCTAACCCGGTCTTCTGGGTTTTATGTATAAGTACAGTGATGATGTTTTACGAAATGTCGTAGCCAATCAAAATCATCTGTGACCATTGTAGCCAATCAGAATTCCCCAATTAGAACAATACACAGAATGCTAGTCTATGAAAGCGTGTTATTCAGATTCGAAAGTGTATGTGAACATAAACTCCTTTGTTTTCCTTACAGAACCAACATTTTTAGGGCGATAAAATGCTTCCCGTGGATATTCCTATGCTCTGTCAAAGTATAGGCGATGAACAAAGAGCACTTACAGGTTTTCCAATATCAAGGAGTCATTCACAAACCAAGGACCTTCTCAATGTGCCAAAGAGACCCGAGTCTTTTTAAGGATTCTGCAGTGGTATAAAACAGAGAGGACCAGGGGGATATGCTCACCCAATCCAACAATTTTGCTCAGTTCGTCTATGGATAAAATCGGATTGCGCATTGTATACAATGCCGAAGTTGGAACCCGGCTACTCGCCCACTCAAATTTTTTTTAATTTTTTAAACATTTAAAGCAGATTAGTGTTGAATTTGTTGCCATAATAGACACAGTGAAAGTTCTTCAAATATTGGATACACAGGGACCCGTCTTATGCATCATTTACCTTAAGATGTGTGCAGCATGACCGGGTTTTGCCACAATCTGCCGCGGCTCTAAAGACATGCTTTGCTATCCGCGGTCAGCCAGTGTGACAGTTGTGGGCCGAGCCAGACCCTACAAATATATTTAGCAATAGTAAAGTGAGGCTGATAAATTGTGACAAGGGCCGGAATCGGCTCTAAAAGCCAGAAATATATGACGACAATGAAAAATCGCAAAAAATGAAAATTGATGATAGTTATGATCATATATTAGTAAAACATCCTTCCAGTTACGATAGCATAATTTTCATGCATGGAAAAGCATGTTTTACATAGCTACTAGGTTGGCTTGTAAAAGGCGCTTAAAAAATTTTGATAAAAGCGATATTTACGTATTTATTTTGCCTGAATTTATGCGCTTTGCTTTTAATTACTACTAATCTTGCCTTTTTTGGGCCTAGCGCTAAATATTTTCGATGTAACACAATTTTGTAAACTGAATGTATATATAATAAATATTTTTCAGTAGCTAGTATCGGATATCAAACCCTGAGACATAGCCACTCCCGGCCCGTAGAAACATACTAGCATAGCTTAGTTATATATTTTATTTATGAAACGTCGGGTGTGGCTGTGCCTTTTTTGTCACTAGCCGGAATTGCCTCTGTGACAGAATCCGGCTCTAGGTGCACATCTTAAGGTAAATGGTGCATTACCCTGTGTTGCCTCATCTTATCTTTTTGTGGCAATAAAGCGCAATTTCCTTCTGCTTTTTGTTTCAGAAAATAAAATTAATGTGGAATTATATAAAGACACTAAGACAATATAGCACTGATGTTTCAGAGCACAAAAATCGGAGAAAACAAAAACATATGATAAAAATATGAAATATACACCATATATAAATATACACCATAATGTTTGAGACCCTCACATACTAGTGTCGGTTCTGATTGCGTATATACACACATTGCAGGTGCCAACCAATGCGGCGCTCGCTCATAAAATTCAGTATATATAGGAAGCACGGTTACTAAGGGACCATCTAATAAAGGGCTTACAACATTGATAAGCCCTGACATTACAAACGAAACGATGATCTCTGAACAATTTGTGCTTGTGCTTTATATGACGTTCCAATCCCCACAACGGTGTATATAGCAGATTTAGCAAATTCATCTGTCGCACCTGGCGTTTCTTGTACAAATCTTCTAATTTGCTCTATTGATCATTGTAAATCAAGTAACACCAGCAAGTAGCTCAAAATCCGAATCGTATAGAAGCCGTGATTAAATTACAAGCAACATAAACGATTATACTTTTGGTCAATTAACCAAGCCGTAGTCTTAGCCTAAGCTAAGGTCCCTATAGCCATGTACTAAGCCTAAGCGTAAGTCGGGGGGTTGCCGCCCCCGACCCCCTCCGCTCTAAGCTGCTCTTTTTTCTGCCGTTATAACATCCTGCCCATTGGTTGATGGCGATAGAAGACCTGAAAGCAATAATTCTTTGTCTAATCTTTTTGGAACAGTGATTCCTTTATAGCAGTTCCATGTTTTATAGCTTTACGAGGAATGATCACACTACTTAAGGAGGTAGTATTGTTATTTACGCTCGACGCCGCGTTATTTCGAAGGGCGTCATACTATATTGTTTTACTAACTGTTTTCATAGTATGGACATGAGTAGCAAAAATAAAAATTAAGATGTTGCGCAAAAAATAACTGGCTGTTTACAATCCTGATTGGTTAGATTTTCGGCATGTTTATTCATTTTGACAAGAACGTAGCTTTTTCCATTAAAGCAAGCGAACGGCTCTGAGTTAATTTTTTAAAAAGGTCGCCAAATTTTATATAAAAACATAGAAAATCAATTTAATTTCAGCAGTATATATTTAGATCCTAAAATTATGTTAAAATTAGAGGATTTCTATTTTATTGATTAAGAGATTCTGCAGAAATCCTTATTTATTCATATAATTTAGAGATATATTAAAGACGTTTTCAATATAACAACGATCCTACCCAGCTCGTAAATGCGGTTCGATTGATATATAAAATTACTCATCTGTTGAGAAAAAACCCAAAAATAGATTGATAATTTAGAGATATATTAAAGATGTTTTCAATATAACAACGATCCTACCCAGCTCGTAAATACGGTTCGATTGATATATAAAATTATTCATCTGTTGAGAAAAAAACCCAAAAATAGATTGAAAATTGTCATAAATATATGAAGTATTTGTCACAATAATTGCCAATAGTCCACAGTTTTTGAAAATTTTTGAAGCTTTCTCTATATGAATTTGTAACTTCTATGTACTTCGAACCATATTCACACGATCCGAGTCAACTCGATTAACGAGTCACGGTCCTTTACGTGAGGTTAATTGTGCAATTTCTGAATCCAACATGCGGATGGATCAAGCTAATTTTGGCACCAATCGACTCAGATCGTCAATGCGGTTTGAACGATGTATAAAATTATATATAGATTAAGGATAAATTTTCGAAAACCGAGATAGGACATTTGTAGAGCAAAAATCGGAAATAGATTTATGTCTTCGATTTACCCCTACACGAAAATGGTCAATTTTCAAGTTTCAACGATAATTTTTGATACCATTCGTCTCAGCTCAGCAAGCTGGTTTAGAAAATATTCAATTCGGCCACTTCTTTAAAAAAATTTCTATTTTTAGCTTACAAATGATACCATCTTGGTATTTCGAAAATTAAAATTACAATAAATATATCATTATATATTATAATTCGAACCGCTTTGTTGAGCTAATTAGCTGAATCAGATCATGGGTAAAGTTATACTCATTTATGGGAAAGCGTAAGCCTAACTTTATCCATTCGCTGATACAGGTGATATTTTCACCATTTGACTCAGCTCGGCATTGCTAATGGGAAGACCCATGATGGGAAAGCGTAAGCCTAACTTTATCCATTAACTGATACAGGTGCTATTTTCACCATTTGACTCAGCTCGGCATTGCTAATGGTATGATGGGAAAGCGTAAGCCTAACTTTATCCATTCATTGATACAGGTGATATTTTCACCATTTGACTCAGCTCGGCATTGCTAATGGGATGATGGGAAAGCGTAAGCCTAACTTTATACATTCACTGATACAGGTGATATTTTCACCATTTGACTCAGCTCGGCATTGCCAATGGGAAGACCCATGATCGGAAAGCGTAAGCCTAACTTTATCCATTAACTGATACAGGTGCTATTTTCACCATTTGACTCAGCTCGGCATTGCTAATGGTATCAATGGGGAAGCGTAAGCCTAACTTTATCCATTCATTGATACAGGCGATATTTTCACCATTTGACTCAGCTCGGCATTGCTAATGTGATGATGGGAAAGCGTAAGCCTAACTTTATCCATTAACTGATACAGGTGCTATTTTCACCATTTGACTCAGCTCGGCATTGCTAATGGGATGATGGGAAAGCGTAAGCCTAACTTTATCCATTCAGTGATACAGGTGCTATTTTCACCATTTGACTCAGCTCGGCATTGCTAATGGGATGATGGCAAAGCGTATGCCTAACTTTATCCATTCATTGATACAGGTGATATTTTCACCATTTGACTCAGCTCGGCATTGCTAATGGGATGATGGGAAAGCGTAAGCCTAACTTTATCCATTCATTGATACAGGTGATATTTTCACCATTTGACTCAGCTCGGCATTGCTAATGGGATGATGGGAAAGCGTAAGCCTAACTTTATCCATTAACTGATACAGGTGCTATTTTCACCATTTGACTCAGCTCGGCATTGCTAATGGGATGATGGGAAAGCGTAAGCCTAACTTTATACATTCACTGATACAGGTGATATTTTCACCATTTGACTCAGCTCGGCATTGCTAATGGGATGATGGGAAAGCAGCCTAACTTTATCCATTCACTGATACAGGTGATATTTTCACCATTTGAGTCATCTCGGCATTGCTAATGAATAATATATGAAGCTGTGCGTTTATAGAGAAATGTTTTTTCGAATTTTTCGGTATCAACTGGAACATTGATAACCCAAAAAAATAGAAAAAAAAATTCAAAAAGTAATTAATAAGAGTATTTTCGAAGCCAGATCGCGTAGCTGGATCGACCGAGATCAAAATAATCACAATAACTTAAGATTGATCAATATTTGGCTGGGTGGCATAACAGTAAAGACCCACAATTTTTGTCATAAATATGTTTGCTGTACCGCTGGTGTGTTAAGCCTGGAAGGTTCTTATAAGCTTTAGGGGAAACCTTTCAAATTTCTGTAAATACAACGACACTATAGTTGGTTTTCTTGAATTTAAAGCTTGTGTAATAAAAACAAAGTTTGTTTTGTTGCTATAAAATACAGAGGCGCTTCAACTGGCCGAATTCGAAGCTTCCTCAAAAATTAGACTTTATTTAATTCTATTTCAAAAATTACATTAACCAAAACATAACTTTTAAACATGTAAAGAGGTGACGATCCTAGCTATGTAATTAGAGCTAGTGTTGGGCAACAGCCGTGAAAGCCGTTGGCCGGTCGATGGCTAGCCGGTGCAGAGATTGCCCACACAGCGCTCGGCAGTTCACAGTTTTGCAGCCGTTACCGGCTGTTAATCTGGTGGCCGGACGTTAAAATTTTTCTGCTGTTGACAATTGCGAAAGTCGATAGTCAGCAGTTTTGAGCCATCGCAAGGCCGCCATGGTCTATACGTTCACTATTATATGGCAAGTGAATTACACACCAATCTCCTGGAACATTTTGATGTATATATTATTTTGAATTACCAACATGCACCATCTTGTACTTATCTTGTCATATTTAAGCATATAATGTATATGTTTATAATTAAACGAATAGGCGTCAACGATTAATGATAGCGAGATCAACGCTGGCTTTCACCCAGCACTAAATATACATCGTGTGCCTGCACGAGGATTCGGCACTTGCTATATACAAATACGCCGTGTAAAAAATTTCAGATGCAAATTCATTTTTAACAAATCGGGAAAAAGCATTTACGAATGTTAACTTCGTAAATTTCATATCGTAGTAAGAGAAGCTTTTGGAAGTCAGCTGTCCATTTCCCGCAACCCAGCTGTTGAGTCAGCGGCCGGCGTTGAGCCGTCGGCCGACCGCTGACCGACAGGCCGGCCCTTTTAGCTCACGGCTGGTCTTGGGCCATTGGCCGACGGCTGGCCAAAATTTTAACGGCCGGCTGATAGCCGGTCGTTTGACTTCAAAACCGGCCTTGCACAAACCTAATTGCAACAATCATAATATTTGTTTCATAAGTGAAACGAAATTAGTTTTGTTTAAATAGACTTGAAAGTACCGAAATGTGGAAATTTAGAGGATCATTATACTTTTGCTACAAAATATCATAATGAGCTATCCGTTTTTTAAATAATATATTTATATATAAACTTTCGAATAACGAACGCTAAACACCAATCGTTTAGAGAATGTTTTCCGAGAGCAAGGGTCTTTATCTTTACGGAAATGTTTATTTTAGCCGAAACAATATCTGTAACACGAAATAAGACATATTTAATTAATTTCCAAATGTTTTCAAGCGCTTAACATGTTTTTGTTGCCTTCGTTAAAAATGGTGATTATTTGGACATCAACGGTATGGCTTAAAGAAACATCCTATTCAGCTGCGTCTTCCACAAATCCTGTTTTTGGAATCCAGTATCCGGCAAAGGTTATTCCGGCGCCTAAAGGTGAACCAGTTACTGATAGCGAAGTTCGTGGACATGGCGGATATGGTAATAGCGTAATCTATCTATCTATATTTTGTTGTAGCAATACGTAACGTAACGATTCGCGAACGAACTGACGACAACCGAGTGTGGCTACTCTGCCCTTAGTGAAATTGTCAAACAATCCAAATTCAACTCATGACCTACGTTTAAAGTGACAGCAATAAAACCCTACAATATTTTAGTGGCGACGCTACGACCGATTATTATCATAAATATCAAACCCGTACGCGACCGTACATTTTTTATCTTGAATGACGCTAAAACAGTAAAAACATTTGAAATTTATAAATCGCAAATTTTAGGAATAATTATATGTTGAAGAATAATTTTTTCGTTATAGGGCCCATATTGCTTCCCTATAACGTTTAGTTTGTTTTTTGTATAGTATTCAACAACCCCAGCAGGCCTACTAGACACATCCACATGACGTGCATACATCTGTATTTTTGAAAGAAGTGACTTTTATTTTTGGTGCCAAAATCTACCAAATTTTGTTCCGACACCTGATTATTTTGCTTCCAAAATTTTACTACAGTAGCATTCTGCATGGTAAAAACAGTGAATCGGACTTGTTCTATCGGGTTAAAAATAGTATAATATAACCCGATCATTCATCACCAACAAGAAAAAAATTTAATTTGTCAAAATTTTGGAATTTGACGTTTTAGGGGTAATCGGTTAACAAATGTACTATCACAAATCAAGGATCGCGACCTGTTGCAGTACAACGCAGTCCAGTTTCTTCCTCAATGACGAAGCCATAGAGACATAGACAGCTTTTGCTATCTTAAATCCATAATCGCGGGCAGTGGCGCATCAAAGTCCAACATTGGTAATCGAATTTCTTGAGTCCTGATTGCCTTCCACCAACTACACAAAAACTTTTGGCGCAAACGCGAGGTCATGGTAGTCACAAAATAATATTATCCAAGGCAAATAATCAGTCAAATGTCCTGCATGTCTGCACCCGACACATCCAAAATCCATTTTCAACTCATATCGCTTAGCCAATTCGGCTCTGTAAGCCTTGAACAGTCAACGAACGAATCTCAAGAACTGAAGCTTATGGTGTGACCGCTCAAATTAGTCTCGAAATGAAGTGAATGGTCCCCAGAAGGAAATAGTAAAACCGTGCCATCAACATGGAAAATACCGCTCGGACTGGCGATAGTCATCTGGAAATGATAGATGATATTCCATGGTGAGCGAGCTTCAAAGACGAACCTTGGAGAATATGGCTGACCCGCCCAATAGAAACAATGCAAAAAGCTGCCCGCGACCGCTCGAGATGGAATTCACGGATCTCTGAAACACTGGAGCCAATTCTGAAACTAGGTATTGAGGGATACATGGTGATACTTTTTCAACTTACAAAAACTAAAAAAACGGCTAACCTGACAAAATGCATAACAACAAATTTGTAGCTGTTTAATTATGAGTCAGATAAAAATTGCGAAAATCCGTCAATTTGGTGAAAATTCATGCGACAGACAGGTAAAAATAAATTCTTGTCGCAATAATGCGTTGTTTTACTAATTTGGGGAAACTCCGCTCGTCAACCTCACTCCGTTAAAATAACTTTTAACAGAATTTAATTTTATGCGGACCGTTAAGGAACCATTACCGCAAACTGTACAGTTCTATGCGAACATTATTAGATAGATAGATAGATACGTAACTAGTATATCGCAACCGAGGGTGAAACGACTGTGGTTTTATTTTAGGTTATCATTTTGTTTAATCACCTGTAACAGGCTGTGTTCGATGTATATACCACACTAAAATTAGTTGAACCCTAAAACTATTTAAAACCTATTAAAAAGGCATAAAATAAAGACAATGAACTCTGGATAACCAATGTTGGACTTTAATAGCCACTGCCCGCGATTATGGATTTAAGATAGCAAAAGCTGTCTATGTCTTATCGCTTAGTCACGTTTTTTCTAAAACTGGACTGCGTTGTACTGCAACAGGTCGCGATCCTTGATTTGTGATAGTACATTTGTTAACCGATTACCCCTAAAACGTCAAATTCCAAAATTTTGACAAATTAAATTTTTTTCTTGTTGGTGATGAATGATGGGGTTATATTCATATTTTTAACCCGATAAACAAGTCCGATTCACTGTTTTACCATGCAGAATGCTACTGTAGTAAAATTTTGGAAGCAAAATAATCAGGTGTCGGAACAAAATTTGGTAGATTTTGGCACCAAAAATAGTCACTTTCAATACAGATGTATGCACGTCATGTGGATGTGTCTATAGGCCTCTGGGGTTGTTGAATACTATACAAGCAACAAACTAAACGTTATAGGGAAGCAATATGGGCCCTATAACGAAAAATTATTCTTCAACATATAATTATTCCTAAAATTTGCGATTTATAAATTTCAAAAGTTTTCACCGTTTTGGTCATTGGAGACAGAAATGTACAGTCGCGTACGGGTTTGATATTTAATTATATAATTGGTCGTAGCGTCGCCACTAAAATATTGTAGG
>JASANE010006676.1:0-21515 GCA_030248225.1 Trileptium ribeirensis
GGTGGTAAAATATGAAATTTGAGATGGAGCGAAGAAAAAAGCTAGATTTGGGAAGGTATTGGAAAGACATGTAGGTTTAAGAGAGTATTTTAAAGGGATGGAGGAAGAAAGAACGTTATTATAATTTGGTAAAAGGATTGGTGGAGAAGCTAAGAGTAGGCTATAGTTTGGAGAATAAATAAGGTATTTTGGGGGAAGGGAAGTGATTTTTTATTAAAGGTATCAGAGAGAATGGAGATAGTAGGGATATAATTTTAGAGAAATGAAATTAAAAGTTTTAGCAAAAACAGAAAAGAAATGGTAGATGGATAGAGGGGTAGGAATAGTAAGTGGACCAAAAATGAGTAATGCGGTAGAAGGTAAGGCTATTTTCTGGAAAATTGTAGTAATTTGGGAAGTTTAGGATAGAGATATCAGGAATGAACAAGAGAACAAATAAGAATTTTCCACATTAATTACCTAGCTAGGTCGCAAACAGATATTGGGTGTTTTCTTTCGCAACTGTTGAAAAATTTTAGCAAAAACAGAAAAGAAATGGTAGATGGATAGAGGGGTAGGAATAGTAAGTGGACTCGAAAAATGAGAAATGTGGTAGAAGGTAACGCACTCAACCAAATTGTAGTCCCACCGGAAGTTTAGGATAAAGATATTAGGAATGAACAAAGAAAACAAATGAATTTTCCAAATATTAATCTACCTAGCTAATATCGCAATATTTGGGTGTTTTTCTTTGAATGTTGTTAGTGTCAGAGGTTTAGTAGCCTAATTAAGGGTTTTTTGGGGGGTTAAAAATTCCAATTTTATTTTTTCATAAAAATTATTATATGCGTCCAATTTTTAAAATCATAAAAATTAATTTTTTTATTACCAATTTGCATAATGTCGACTTGTTTTTCCTACTTAGCTACGTCAAGTTTAGTTTAATCCTTCTTAGGTTTTTTGGTTTTCTCACAATTGTTCCCAGTGAGTCCGTGTATTTTTCCGAAAAATAGTTGTCCCACCCAATTTGCAACTTGTTTTTTATTTCGTTTTTTGCGTACCTAGCCTAGATTACTGATTTTAGTTTTTGTTTTTTTACGGTTTTATATAGCTGGTAATGGTTTTGAACGTGCTAATCATAGTACTGTACACCGCTCAACTCAACGCCGCCTACTGGTTAATATCTCGCTCCACCTAAAAGGAGCTTACTCTGCCGGGGCCCAGTGGATCACACCATATCGGGAAAGGGACAGGAAACGCCTAGATATCTCGGGAACTTTCGTTATCGTAGGCCTAACCAAGCCGATTGTGTCCTCTGGAGCGCAAGAATGTGCGCGGCATTGTTGTCGATTGTGATGAACTAATTCCGCCAAAAAGGGCATAGTGTAAGAAGTAGATTGGCGGCACAACAAGCTAAACCGTGCTCCCAGTACTAATAATAATAATTACAATGCATTCTCACAAGCGTCACAAAAGTGTATAATCCGTTTTTTTTTTTTTTTCCACCAATCAAATCATGTCAAAATAGCGCTCACAAAAGTGCAAAGTTCTTCTTTGACGTGATTTGGAGACCAATTCACAATCAAAAAATGTTTTATGTTTTTGATTTGGAAAAAGATGAGTCTTTAGTCTCGATTTGAAAAGTGGAGAGCCCAGTTTCACATTTCGCAATGGCAGGCGGCTATTATTCCATTCATAGAGACCTAGTTTTTGGAAACTATCGTCCGCCCCATTCGTATCAATTCGCACACCCGTCCCGTCCAAGTCAAAGTCGTCAGCATATCTGCTATATAGGTTGGGAACTTTTTGCAAAAAGTGAGTGCGTTGAAAAATGCCTAGAAAGTGTTTTATATCGAATTCGTTCTAGTGGCAAACTACAGTGAGGGGGGGGTTCCAACACGGGGCGCTCTCGGCGGAGGACTCCCCGTATACCAACCCGGGCGCCGCATGGAGAGGGCGCCGAGATTTGGTGAGAAACCGACGAGGTATCCGCTTGTACAAAGCATCGAATAGTCGATTTCGTGACATGACGAAAGCTCTGGATATACAGTGTGTGTATTTTTTTAAACATTGAAACCGGGTTTCCAATTTTTTTATATTTCTTTTGGCTGCCACGTGCTTTCAAGACAAAATTGAAAATACTAATATTATTTTTCCTTATAAAATCGTAATGAAAGGGGATAGCGATAGGTTAATAGCAATGTAGTACTTAGTACTAAAAAAACTTTCGGCCCCTTTTGTGTCGAGCTGATATGATTCCAGGCCGAGAGTACAGGGTGGATCCCTAATCGTAGAATTTTCGGGGATCAACCTCGGCATTTATTCAAGAAACCATAATTTTCAGTAATTGGAGTTGATCCCAAAAACGGGCCCGAACTTACTTGTCGGAGTCTTCTCGACGGCGTGTACCGTGCACGCGGCGCTCCGGCTCAGCTAACTATAGACACGGCAAAAATACAAAAACTAGGCCACCAATAAAATTAAGACCGAGGAGTGGGGTGCGCGAGTTCGGCGGCTCTGGGGGGCGTACCAGGAAAGTGGTGGACAGCTCCGCGGAGCGCTCCGACTTCGGGGTGCTCCAACGACTTTAACAGCTCAGTGACACACCGGTGTAGTCCTATTACGCTCCAACGGACACCTAATGGGGTCTTAGTTTTTATTTTATAACTATAAAACGAAGCGCCGGTTTCCATGTTTAAGTGCGATTTGCTCCGCCAAGCAGAAAAGGAAACAAAAAAAAATAGATTAAAACGAGAGCTTTTGCAACTTGAAACATTTGTTCAGTTGGCGAGACTTAGAGTTCGAGCTCATAAACTAGGTTTAGCACTCCGCACGCTTTACATAAAGAACACGATTCGATATGATCCTGTAATTATTACGCAGTAGTTACACGAAGAGAGGGTTCCGGCGGGACACACACCTCTTCTCAACTCAGAACGTCTGCCATAGGCGTTCCCATGGATGCGGCAGCATAACACCTGCACATCCTACACTCCACCCCGCACTCGGGCATTCCAACAGTACGGCAATAAGTATTGCAGTCAACAACCCACTTTCCAACTAAACGCTCAGTAGATCTAGCGTGTCTCCAGGGAGCACAAGCCAGGCGCTCGGGGGGTAATTGAACCCAAATCGTGAAATCTGCGTACTAGCTAGGTAGACATAGAACACAATAGGAATAGGCAAAAATAGGCCGGTAATGTTCGTGAATGCAATTATTGTGGTTATAATTTAATTTCCACGAGACAATCGTTATAATTTCCCCAAGTCGACAAATCATTATTCGACCCGTTAACAAACGCTGTAATTTTTTGAACGAAATATTATAAACACGTAAAAAGTAAATAGTGGGGGACAATTCCCAAGCAGCGCTTCGTAGCGATGCGAAAAAATCTTGCAACTCGGATCACTACTCATCGCCATAATTGTAGGAAAACCATATGGTATTCGCATTCAAATGTAAAACGCTCCGTTCTCGTAACAGGTCCTAGTTCTAATTAATTAAAATATAATTATTACAAAGCAACTTTGTTGACTTAAAACACAACCACCGAATTAGTGTTTAGCGCTCCGCTCCATGAAAACGCCACGCGTAAGCTAAACTCACTCTAAAGTATAGTGAGGTAATTAATTCGAAAAACTAACCGAATCATAATAACTACTATGTATACCTCTACCTACAAGGCGTTCCACCCATCCCGCCCCATCAAAACTCATAACAAACTGCACTCATACTGCATATTTAGACCCGCGTGGTTCGTTCATCAACTGAACACAGTCTGTCGTCTGAAACTGTTGCCAGGAGGCGATCGGGCACCGTAGGAAGTGGCGTGCCGAGGGGTTCGACTTGGGGCCGTTTCTTTTCTTTTATACCACGATCTTGATGACTACGTTTCGTCCTAAAAGGGTCCGTAGTTTGCCGCACCACGATACCAAGCGCGGCAGAAAAGTATACCGGAAACAACACTTATTCATACATTGTATATGACCGCATTAGCAACTGACCCAAAAAGGCCTAGAAGTTGGGCACACGAATTCTGGGATTACCTCCAACGCCAGAAATGTTCTCATTCATTTCGGCAACAACAATCAGTAGTCACATACAAGCTAAATGACTACCTTCTCGAAATTCTGGCACCATATTCACCGAAAGATTTTTTTTTTGGACACCGAAAAAACCTCAAGCCTTCAACATTGGGCGGAGGCTGCCAAAACTGTGAACAACAAAACTGTAAAACTATTCGTCGTAAAATTTGAACACCAACAACCACCCCGCGACATTTTCTTCCAATCTATAAGGCCTCAATTCGACGGCGATTTGGAGATGCCACAAGCTGTTGGTGCCCCCAACCTACAATCGGGACTGCAAAATTTTGGAAGAATAATGTCGCGCAAAGTGGTACTTTCGTGTTTTTCCGACTAGAATACCACGACTCCAGGCTTCAAACCCTGGAAACACGTGCTTCGTGCAGATCTAATAATGATTTATAGCTCACAAGCTCGTGGGGATATTCCATCTACTCCTTTATTGTTACCTACGGGACGGCATCCTATAAGCTTCAAGGTCGTTTTATTCGAACTAACAGTGCCCGTTAGGGGTTTCGCGGCCGGACAATTAGACTGTGGAACCATTTATCGAAAATGACAGGCCCCCACTGACGTCATTCAAATACTTGCCGCACCTGGTCGGGAGCACTACGATCTCCTGATTCCGCTGCCGTCGTTATCTGCTTATTACAGGAACAATAATCCCCCAAAACATTTCTCACGCGAAGCCGTAAAACGGTTGCCTAATTCGGATTTGATTTGCCGAGACCAAACCATAATTGCGCTTCTGACAAAGGCACCATCAGGTGCGTAGGTGAGATCCCATCACTACTTAATCAAAATTCAATACAAGAACAAATAACAATTAGTAATAATAATAAATCTATAGGAGGGCGGCCAACAAAACAGTATCGTAATGTATTAAAATATTACGCGCTTGCCGCGATAAATAAAATATATACTTTATATATTTATTATAATAATTTTTTTTTTTTTTTTAAAAAAAGGATTTCCTGAACACGGAAAAATGGGGTAGAAAGGTGCGGTTTGAAAAAGATAGAAGAGAGAGGGGGAATGATTGAAATTTTAATATGATGAAGGGGGGTAGGGTTTTGGATTTTTTTCAAATTTTTTTTTTTTGGAGTTAAAACATTTTGTTATAAATGGAAGATGTTTGAAAAAATGTAAAAAAAGTTGGAGAAAAAAAAAACATAAAATTCAAAAATAGAAATTTATGAGAATGGGGAAGGGCGCAGAGAGACGCAGCAAGGATGGGGCCGGAAGGGGAAAGGACAGATTTAAAATTTGGGGGGGGGGGGGGGTTGAATTTTGAGGGAATGGGGGGACGCTTTGGAAAATGGAGAAAAAAGGTAAGAAAAAATATATTTTTGGAAGGGTAAATTTATAGGAAATAAGAAGAAGGGGGGAGAGGCAAGTTTAATATGTAGATGGGGGGAAAATTTTTTTTTTAAAAAAAATTTAAAAATTCAAATTTGAGATTTGCGTAGGTTTGGGCTGGAGAAAGGCGGGAAATTTCGCAATTTTCGGTTGAAAAATAAGTAAAAAGGAGAAAAATAAATTTTGGGTAAAAATTTTGAATTTTCTAGAAGTAGAGGGGGGTGGATACAACAATGGACAAATTTTGCAAAAATTGAACAAGTTCTAATCCAATTTTTTTATAAAAATTTTGGGGTTTTTCCGGCAAATTTGGGCGGGAATTTTGGGATTTTTATAAGTTTTGGCGGGGGGGGGGGGGGGGGGAGGATTCATATTTAAAATTACATAGCTAGTTGAGTTTTATATTATATATAACAAGTTATAGTAAGAATATATATATATAAGTTTGCGTACGCAGACGCTCATATGCCTATGGGCGGAGGGCGGCGAGAGGCGGGAATACTACCGGGGCGCGCGGCGGCGGCCTTTAACTGAAAATAAAAATTTTCCGCGGCGGAAAAATACCGGACACCTAACCATCCCCGGGGGGCATCCGCTTTTCCGGGAGGGGGGTGACTTTATAGTTCTCTTGTCGGGACATTTTTCACCATTTTTTTTTCCTTAAATTTCTTTATTTGGGTTATATGGTTCTGGAATTTTTGTCACCGGATAGTTACAGTACACGTTTCACATATTTCCATAATTCTCATGTAAAAAAGAACGATTCCCAGTTGTGCCCTTGAGGATATTGATTCAAAGGGGTTATAGTAAGTCGGCGGGAAGGCATCGGCCACACCCCTCCAAACCGCCTCATTTTACTTCCGTCTCGGCAATAAATTATCTTTTACATGGCGAGATTTCGGGAAACCATAATTTTTCTCAAATTTCTACATTTTTGTTAAACGAATATATATTTAGTTTAACTACTGTTATTCTCACAGTGGGGTATTATATCTCATTTTTATAAGGCGACATCCTTCCCACGCGGGGGCGGGAGGCTACTTCCCTAACCCCTATCTGGCGATACATTTTGGACTGGACACTATACTTGAATTTATCTGCAAAAATGAACTTTTTTACTTTATTTTGCAAATTTACAAAAATATATCCAACTATTTAAGCCGGGGACAAATTCTATCATAAAGGTGGGACCACATTTCATTCCTGGGGCTGAAAGCACACGGATCCTTTTCCCTTTTTTCTGTTTCTCACGAACCTTCGGTATTTTCGCAAATTTTAACCATTTTTCTTCCAAAATTAACAGATCAAAAATATTCAACTTTTCTCTATACCATTTCTTGTAAACTTTGAAAATTTCTCACCCGGGGTCCTAACTTGCCATACCCATCCAGAAATCTACCTCCTCACAGGGCGGAATACCCTAGTTCCTCTTTTTGACCCTAAAAGTTCTCACAAATTTTCTCAAAATTTTGAAAATATTATTATTAAGTAATATTTATTGAATAAATAAACAGGGTTCCCGCCGAAACGGGAAAACAAAATAATTAATCACAGGAAAAAATTTGAAAACAGGAAATTTTTTAATCAATTTTTAAAAACAAGTTTTGTTTTTTTCTTTCAAAAAAAGCACCATTTTTTTCAGATTCTACGTCTACAGCCGCCCCATTGGCCGTGTTATTTCGATGTTGCACTGCGTTTTTACGAATTGACTCATTTTTCTATTGTTTATACGCACACTGATCTACAATTTTCAGGAACAGCATAAGTGCGCAATATATGTTCGCCGACACACGTAATGCTCTTTTTGGTGCCCCACGCCTTATTTTTGTTGCGGAATTCCGAACTTTTAGTCGTAATAAGCGTATAGTTTGAATAAAATAGATCACATAAAAAATGGCCTAATTTCGAAATATGTTGTTCAACGTCGATCGGCAAAAAATGGGATCCCGCTTTTTGGAAATTTCGCGCGCGATGGATCCGCCCCTATCCAAGGGCCAGATGGCAGATGGATATTATTATCTGAGCATTTCCGGGGATCGGGGCCCGTGTTGGTGGATCCACATCCGTCTTTTTTGGGCACGCAACTGCCGGTGATCTTCTGAGCGGGTTTAAGAATGGGAGGAGCTCAGGCCTGACACGGTGTCTGCAAATCTCTATGGACGCACCGAGCCATGTTTTTTGATTACTTTATTCGAACCGTCATTTCCTCGGATAAAGCTCAATCCTCCAGATCGGATTCCTGCGGATCTACATTGTGAACTTGCGCTTTTCAGACCGGCAACCGGAAGTCGCTTTGGTCGCTGAATTTCAGAGCGTGCTGATTCGGTCGTTTAAGGACAAGCTCCTGCCAGGCGCTCGGACTTTTTCGTGCGCACGCAGCAGGGCAGTCGACTTTTCCCAAAACTTTTTGCGCCGCTCAGATGGGCGAAATTGTGTGCTCGCCACAAGAGGAAACATGCAAGTTTGTCAGCGAAATTAAGTCCCCTCCCCACAACGGACACTTTCGCAAGTGTTAAATCTGGGTGTGCGGACGACAAATCTCGGTCGCTAGCTACAATTTTCAATGACTTTGCGCAACACCTGTACAAACTTTCATCGTCTGTGTGTCGCCGGGGTAACCTCCGTGCCTCCGCGAAGCCATTACCTCTATCTTGCGGGGCTTCACGCACGCCTCTCCCAAGGCGGGACGCCTTCGCTGCTGCGGCGACCCACGAAAACTGGATATCGATCGCTTCCCTTCAAGAGTGAGGAGCGTTAAGGCTGCCGAGCCGGCAGGATTCGGGTTTGGGCAAACTCCAGCAATTCAAAATTCGAAAGCTTCTGACATCGACAAACCTCGGGGTTTTCCCAATGTTTCTTGAAAAAACTGTGCGAAACAATGACGGCAAAATCGATTTGAGACGTCGTCCCTCGCGGTACACTTGGTCCCGGGGGGACGGCGCGCTCCCGGCACCCCGACTTTGTGATCTGGAGCCTCGCGCAAAGGCGCACGAGGCTTGGAGCACTTTGGGCGGGGCTAATCACTGGTTCGACCTGCTGACACCACGATGCACAGCGAGGCATTCGCAGCCGCATAGGTTGCGCCTTTGCCGATTTTAATCCGGCGAGGGGTCCTCAACCGGGAGACCCCGCACCGCCTCTCAGCAACGCGCACCACGAAAAAGACCCCTTTCGGATTACGTTGCTTTCGTCTCTTGCCTTTCCTGTGGTAATTCCGCGCCGTTGAAGTGGGGTTTTCGGTAAATCAAGACCTCCCGGTCGAGAACTTCAAGGGACGGTCTCTCGGTTTCACTGCGTTTTGACGACGGCACACTAAGCACGATGGGAGGCGCAAAATAACGGCAGAAAATGCTCGTTGTGTCGCAGTGTCACGCGCTTGAACAACAACGAAACAACCAGGGCTCGGGCGCTCACACCGGAGGATCGAAAATTTCAAACCGAGGAGCAAAGCAGCCGAAGGAATGGTCTCAGCAGAAAGAAAAAGGCCCATCGGACGCTGAGGACGGGCGCGGCAAGTCGATTTGACATGAAAAATTGCCGAACTAAATATCAAAAAACTAAAATGTGAGTGCGTTATGCAAATTTCTGTTTCCTGCTTACGTTATCAACGGGGTGAACTGTTTGCATTTGAAAACGGGAATTTTTTTTTTTGAAACAGGAAAATTTTTTTTGAGGTTTTCGCGGGACCCTGAATAAATTTTGTCAGCGACTGAATCTCTTTATGGTGTGGACTATATGGTCTTGAGACCATTATTTTACTGACATTATTAATGTGTTCTGTACATTTTTCTTCAGCGTTTGTTGCGTGATATTTTAGTGTTACTATTTTCTTTTTTTTCATTCGCTTGTGTAATGACTAGTTTTGTTGTTGTATTATTATTATGATATGAATGGTAACGATTTGATGAGTTATAAGCATTGTTTTGGCTTGCATATGTAAGAATTTTTCCCAGTTTTCATAATTTTTCCCCTATATTCTATAGCTAGGCAAGATGCTGTTTCCTCTGGGTCATGTTATAAAACCAACTTTTAGCTTTTTCCTGTCCTCCAGTGGTCTCAAGTTTTGTCACTGGTAACTAATTCTATTTCGTGACACCATAGTAACCTTACTTTTGTGTATATCATAAAGTTCACTTCTGGGATATGTCTTATCCTAATGCCTTTATACACTTATACATGATGTTCCCATCTATACACATATGTAAAGCCTAACTAAGCCCTTGCAGGAAAGGTCAACCTAATATCTGGCACCTCAGGTGTGCTCTTGTAATAGCCCTAGCCCCTGGGTCTAATGCAGACCAGAAAGAGTGCAGCCCACCCCTAAGTGGGAAGCCTCTGGGCTGCAATTGGGTCTTTTTCTGGACCTTAGCCACCTGTTTGGATACCAGGCTGCCACAACATGGGCTGCTCTATCGCTTGAAGCTGTGGATTGCCAGATGCTCTAGGTGAGGTTATAGTTACCGGAACTATCGCGCGCAAGCTCTGGCCTAGGGGTTGCCCAATGCACAGGTGGGAAACTTAGGCGGCTTGGCGGGGCGATGGTCCAACACTCACGTTTATTTACCTGCCCGTGTCACTTGTCCTGTTTCATATTAACAACTAAATTTCTTTAAAACTGGTTCTCAACTTTCAACTTTTTACAGGTTATTACAAGTTATGATCTAGATACTTTTACGGGCGGGTTAAGCTCAAACTCTCGCCTCAAACCACCCTAAAAATGCCCTACAAGTCTATAAAAACGTGCTCCCTAAGGGTACTTCAATAATGTGATTTCGTTAACTATTAATATTTTGAGTGCGTAAGGCTAGATATTGTTAAGCTTTTTTGTACAATTTATGCAATACTAACATGGGTTTTTTGATATAATTTTTCTGAAGCTTTCCATTTAACTGATTAAAATTTTGTCCTATAAACGCCGTGCTGCGTTAGCGAATCTCTAGTTGCTTAGTTGTTGTGTTACTTTACTTAAAGGGTGCTGGTCACCTATAGAAACAATGCGCCTCCCCTTGGGTTAGCTTATTTCAAGATCTTATTATTCTGTATTAGAAAGGTGCTGGCATTCTACAAGTAACTAGCCGTTAAGTAGTGCCTGTTGCTGTATATACATATTATACTGATAATGCGCTAACTCTTATTGAGACGCCTGTATAAGACATAGTTTAGCGCTTGGCTAGCTTTTTTACCATTCAAGTATTAACCAATGAATAAAATGTATTACCTGTTTCGTATGTAATATTAGTAGGGGATGAAGAAAAAATTGCACCAGAGCGCTAAAACTATGTCTACATACAGGTCGTCTAAAAGTAAATAAGAGTTAGCGCATTATCAGTATAATTCGGTAATATGTATATACAGCGACAGCGGCTACGCTAACGGGCTAGGGTTGCTTGCTAGATGCCCAGCACCTTCTAAATACAGAATAATAAGATCTTAGAAATAAGCTAACCCAAGGGAGACACATGTGTTTCTATAGGTGACCAGCACCCTTTAAGTAAAGTAACACAACAACTAAGCAACTAGAGATTCGCTCACGCTAAGCCAGTAACACGGCGTTTATAGGACAAAATTTTAATCATGAATGTTAAATGGAAAGCTTTCGGAATTATATCAAAAAACCCATGTTAGTATTGCGAGATAAATTGTACAAAAAAGCTTAACAATATCTAGCCTTACGCACTAGAAATGTAATAGTTAACGAATAACAAACATATTGAAGTACCGTTAGGACTAGCCTAAGACACAACCGAGTTTTATAGACTTGTAACAATTTTTATATTTTTAGGGTGGTTTGAGGCGAGAGTTTTAACTTTAACCGTGCATTAAAAGGTATCTAGATCATAACTTGTAATAACCTGAGAAAGTGGTGAAATTTGAGAAACCTGGAAAACTTAAAGAAATTTAAGTGTTAATGTGAACAGGACAAGTGACACAGGATTGCCCTAAATAGAACGTGGGTGTTGGACCATAGCCACCAAGCCGCCTAAGCGTAAAATTTCCCCGGCCTGTGCATTGGGCAACCCCTAGGCGAGGCTTGCGCGAAGACATAGTTCCGGTAACTATGCCTCACCTAGAGCATGCTGGCAATGTCACAGCCTTCGACGATAGAGCAGCCCATGTTGTGGCAGCCTGGTATCCAACGGGTGGTAAAAAGGTGCCAGAAAAGGAGAAAGACCAATCCCACCCAGAGGTTCCCGTTTAGGGGGTGGGCTGCACTCTTTCTGGTCTGCCATAAACCCGGCTAGGGCTTACTTTGCGAGCGCACCCGCCACCTCGGCAGGGTCCAGAAATGTAGGTAACCTCCTGCAAAGTCACTATAGGGTTTACATATGTGTATAGATGGGAACATCATGTATAAGTGTATAAAGGCATTAGGATAACGGTGTGCAGAAGTGAACTTTATGGATATACACAAAAGTAAGGTTACTATGGTGTCACGAAATGGAGTAATTTCCGTGACAAAACGAAAAACCACTGGAGAACAGAAAAAAGCTAAAAAGTTGGTTTTATAACATGACCCAGAGGGGAGCGGCGGTGTGCCTAGCTATAGAATATAGGGGGAAAAATTTGTGAAAACTGGGAGAAAAGTCTTACATATGCAACCAAAACAATGCTTATAACTCATCAAATCGTACCATTCATATCATAATAATAATACAAAGCAAGAATAAATCGAACTCGTCGTACACAGAAAAGCGAATGAAAAAAAAGAAATAGTAACACTAAAATACACGCAACAAACGCTGAAGAAAAATGTACAGAACACATTAACTCATACGATGTCGTCGAATAATAATTACTCAAGCCACTATCGTCACACCATAGAGAATTAGTAGCTAACAAAATTTATTCAGGGTTCCCGCGAAATTCTCAAAAAAATTTTCCCTGTTTTTCAAAAAAATTCCCTGTTTTCCAATGCAAACAGTTAGCCATTAAATAACGTAACAGAAACAGAAATTTACATAACGCACTCACATTTAGTTTTTTGATGCTTTTAGTTCGGCAATTTTCATGTCAATCGACTTGCACGCGTCCTCGGCGTCCAATCGGGCCTTTTTCTTCTGCTCAGACAACTCCTTCAGCTGCTTTGCTATTCGCTTGGAACGATCCTCGGCTGTAACGCGAGCCTGGTTGTCTTTTCGTTGTTGTTCGAGCGCATCACGGTAACACTGCCGAGCACGACGAGCATAAGTCAGCATTTCTGCCGTTATTTCCATGCTTTCAGCACCTCCATCGTGCTTTAGTCCGTCGTATACCAAACGCAGTGAAACCAAGCTGCGTTCCTTGAAGTTCTCGACCAGAAAGTCTTGATTTACCGAAAACCCACTTTCGACAGCGGCATTACCACAGGAAAGCAACAAAAGCAACGTGACGACATGCCAAAGATCTTCATAGTAGCGTTGCTGGACAGAAGGCTATGATACAGGGTATCCAGTTGACCCTCGGCCGGATTAAAATCGGCAAACGCCGCAACCACATTATCGCTGGCGATAAATGCCTCGTACTGCATCATCGCATTGTCCGCAGTCAAACCAGTGATTCGATTAGCCGACACCAAAGTCTCCAAGCAAGTGTTCATGCGCCTTTGCGCGAGCTCAGGCGAGGATTCAACAAAGTCAGGGTCCAGACACGCCGTCCCCGGGACCAGAGTGTACCGCAGAGGACAACGTTCGATCAACTTTGCCGTCATTGCGCACAGAAACTTTTTGCAAGAAACGTAAAACCCGAGTTTGTCAATGTCAGAAGCTTTCGAATTTTGAATTGCCTGATTTGCCCCAAACCCGATATCTACCAGCTTCGCAGCCTTAACGCTATCACTCTTGAAGGAACAATCGATATCCAGCAACTTTCGTGGGTCGCCGCCCGCAGCCGCCAAAACATCGCCCTTTACGAAACGGTGCATAAGGTTCCGCAAGATAGAGGTAATGGCTTCGCAGAGGTACGGAGTTACCGGCGACCGCGCTTGGAAGCGGACGATGAAAGGTTGTACAGTGTTGGCGATGCAGTTGAAAAATTGTAGCTTGGCGACCATTAGTTCGTCCGCACACCCAGATTTAACACTTGCGAAAGTGTCCGTTGTCGGAGGGGACTTAATTTCGCTGACAAACTTTTTCAGGTGGCCAAATATTTCAATAATTCTTGTGGCAACAGCAATATTTTCAGCCCATCTGACGGCGCAAAACTTTTTGGGAAAAGTCGACTGCCCTGTGATGCGCACGAAGTCAGAGCGCCTGGCAGGACTGTCCTTAAACAACCGATAGCACGCTCTAAGGAAGGCATTCAGCGACCAAAGCGACTTTCGGTTGCCGGTCTGAAAAGCGCCATTCACAATGTGCAATCCGCAGGATCCGATCTCGAGGATTGACTTATCCGAGGAAGATGACAGTTCAATCTTAAAGTCATCGAAAAAACGCTAATTCACGCTCGGTGCGTCCATAGAGATTTGCAGACACCTGTCCAGCCTAAGCCCCGTTAGCCCGTCTTTAAACCCACTCAGAAGATCACCGGCAGTTGCGTGCCCAAGAAAGACAGATGTGTAATATCGATCCACAACACGGTCCCGATCCCAAAATCTAATAATAATATCCATCTGCCCCCTCTGGCCCTTGGATCAGGGCGGATCCATCGCGCGAACGCAGGAAACAGATCCACATTTTGCCAATCGACGTTGAAGCATAATTTCGAAGTAGCCATTTTATGTAATCTATTTATTAAACTATACGCTTATACAATCTAAAACAATTACAGTAACAAATCAGCATAGGCACCAATATAAAAGACATACGTATATAATCACGAACATATATTGCGCACTTATGCCTGTGTTCCTGAAAATTGTAATAAATATGCGTATAAAGCGATAGAAAAATAAATTGATTCATAAAAACGCAGTGCAACATCGAAGACACGAGTTGACACAGCCAATGGGGCAGTTGTAGACGTAGAATCTGAAAAAAATGAGTATTTTTGAAAGAACAAAACTATTTTTAAAAATTGATTCAAAAAATTTCCCTGTTTTTCAAATTTTTTCCCTGTGAGGTGTCGTCAAATTCCCTGTTTTCACTGTTTTCCCTGTAGCGCGGGAACCCTGTTTATTTATTAATAAATATTACTTAATAATAATATTTTCAAAATTTTAGAAAATTTGTGAGAACTTTTAGGGTCGAAAAGAGAACAATTTAGGGGTATTCCGCCCTGTGAGGAGGTAGATTTCTGGATAGGTATGGCAAGTTAGGACCCCGGGTGATAGTTTTAGAAGTTTAAGAAATGGTATAAACTTAAGAAAAGTTGAATATTGATGTAGTTAATTTTGGAAGAAAATGGTTAAAATTTGGGATATCCAAAGGTTAGTAAAAACAGAAAAAGGGGAGGATTGGTGTGCTTTCAGCCCAGGAAAAGATGAAATGTAGTCCCACCTTATGATAGAATTTGTCCCCGGCTTAAAATAGTTGATATATTTTTGTAAATTTGCAAAATAAAGTAAAAAAGTTCATTTTTAGATAAATTCAAGTATAGTGTCAGGGTATAGAGGTAATGTATCGCCAGATAGGGGTAAGGAAGTAGCCTACCCGCGTGGGGAAAGATGTCGCCTTACTGAGAATGAGATATAATATACCCCACTGTGAGAATAAGCAGTAGTTAGAACGAAATATATATTAGTTAAGCAAAAATGTAGAAATTTGAGGAATTATGGTTTCCGGATCACATGTAAAAGATAATTTATCCCAGACGGAAGTAAAATGAGGCGGTTACCCGAGGTGTGGCCGAGTGCCGTTCCGCCCGAGCTACTATAACCCCCTTTGATCCGATATCCTAAGAGGCACAAGTTGGGAATAATTTGTTCTTTACATAGAGATATGGAAATATGTGAAATTGTACCTGTTAACTTGTAGGTGACAATTAAGGAACCATATAACCCAAATAAAGAAATTTAAGGATTCCTATACCCAAAATAGTAGAAAATGTCCCGACAAGAGAGACTATAAGGGTCGCCCCTCCGGGAGAGCCGATATCTCCCCCGGGGATAAGTATTAGTGTTGGGGCTGGTGCCTTTTTCACCACAAAAATTTTCTTTTTCTTTTCACTAAAGGCCGCCCCCACGCCGCCCTGGTATTCCCTGTCGCCCTCGGCATGGCATATGAGCGTATGAGTACGCAAACTTATATATATTCTACTATAACTTGTTATATATAATATAAAACTAGCTATGTAATTTTATATAAATATATAAAATATAATAAAACTTATAAAATCCCAAAATTCACCCATACCCATAAATTTCCCAAAACCCAAATTTCATACTTAAAAACCTCCTAAAACCTATTCTTTCCTTTTAAATATCATTTTTCCCAACCCATATTCCATATTCATCCACCCTCTCCTTCTAAAACCAAAATTTTACCCAAAATTTATTTTTCTCCTTTTTCTTATTTTTCAACCAAAATTCAAACCCCTCCTTCTCACCCAAACCTCTACCAATCTCCCTAAAATTTTCATATCTTTTTCACATCACTACCCCCATCTACATATTAAACTCCCTCCTTCCCCTTCTTCTTATTTCCTATAAATTTACCCTTTCCAAAAATATCCTTTTTCTTACCTTTTTCTCCATTTTCCAAACATCCCCCATTCCCTCAAAATTCAACCCCTATCCCCCAAATTTTAATATCCTTTTCCCCTTACCACCCCTGTTCATGTATCTACTGCACCCCTTTCCCATTTCTCTATTTTTCATAAATTTCTATTTTTCAAAATTCTCATTTTTCTCCAACTTTTTACATTTTTCAAACATCTTCCATTTTATCAAATCTTAACCCCCACACATCAAAATTAAAATACAAAACTCCCCTACCTACCCCCTTCATCATATTAAAATTTCATCATTCCCCTCTCTCTACTTTTTTCAAACCACACCCCAACTTTCTACCCCATTTTTCATTTAAAATCCTTTTTAAATTATATAATAAATATATAAAGTATATATTATTATCGCGGCAAGCGCGTATATTTTAATACATTACGATACTGTTTTGTTGGCGCCTATGTAACGATATTATTATTACTAATTGCTTACTTGTTCTTGTATTGAATTTTGAATTATTAAGTAGTGATGATACGCACCTACGCACCTGATGGTGCCTTTGTCCGGGAGTAGCAAATTTGTGTTTGATCTTGATGGATCCGAACATAGGCAAGCCGTTTTACGGCTTCGCGTGAGAAATGTTTTGGGATTATTGTTCCTGTAATAAGCAGATAACGACGGCAGCAGCGGAATCAGAGATCCGGTAATGCTCCCGAGGCATGCAGCAAGTATTTGAATGACGTCAGTGACGATGTCGTTCGATAAATGGTTCCACAGTCTAATTGTCCGGCAGCAAAAACTGTAACGGGCACTGTTAGTTCGAGGAATAAAACGACCTTGAAGCTTATAAGAATGCCCACGCAACCGGTCCGAAGTAGTAACGATGAAGAAGTGGTCGAGTGGAATATCCACGAGCTTGTGAGCCATTTTATAAATCATTATTAGATCTGCACGAACTCGGCGTGTTTCCAGGGTTTGAAGCCTGAGGCACCTCAACCGGTCGTGGTATTCTAGTGCGGAAACACGAAATACCAGCTTTGTGGCGCGACGTTGAATATCTTCCAAAATTTTGCAGTCTCGATTGTAGTGAGGGCACCAACAGCTTGTGGCATACTCCAATCGCGGTCGAATTAAGGCCTTATAGATTGGAAGAAATGTCGCGGTAGTTAAGTATTCAAATTTACGACGAATAGCCTTTAGTATTGTTTCACAAGTTTTGGCCACCTCTGCACAATGCTTTGAAGGCTTAAGATTGTTTGATATCCAAACACCGAGATCCTTTTCGTGAATAGATATAGGAATTTCGACATCATTTAGCTTGTATGTGACTCCTGGGTTGTTGTTGCCGAAATGAATGCAAGAACATTTATCAGCATTGAAGTCCATGCCAGAGTCATGTGCCCAAGCTTCCAGGCCTTTTAGGTCAGTTGCTAAGTCGTCAGTATCAATGTATGAATAAGTGTTGTTTCGTATACGTCTGCACAGCTTGGTATCGTCAGCAAACTTGAGAACCTTTGACGAAACATAGTCATCAAGATCGTTTATATAAAAGAGGAAGAGAACAGGCCCAAGTACAGAACCCTGGGGCACGCCACTTCCTACCGGTGCCCAATCACTATGGCAACCATTTACAACGACAGACTGTGTTCGCCCATTGAGGAATGAACGAAGCCAGCCAAGCAGCGGGTCTGATATACCATATGAGTGCAGTTTGTTTATGAGTTCTTGATGGGGAACCCGATCGAACGCCTTGCGTAGGTCAAGGTATACTACATCCATGATTATGTAGTTATTATGATTAGTGTAGTTTCGAATTAATTACCTAGCTATGCTTAGGGACTATTTCATGAGTTTAGCTTACGTGGCGTTTTCGTGGAGCGAGCGCTAAAGTTTAATTCGGTGGTTGTGTTTTAAGATCAACAAAGTTGCTTTGTAATAATTATATTTTAATTAATTAGAGTTTAGGACGACCTAGCTAAGACCTGTTACGAGAACAGAGCGTTTTACATTTGAATGCGATGCATATATGGTTTTCCTACAATTATGGCGATGAGTAGTGATCGAGTTAGAATTTTTAGTGGCTACGAAGCGCTGCTTGGCGGAGATTGCTGGAAAGCTTGCCACTTATTTACTTTACGTGTTTATAATATTTTGGTTACGAGAAAATTTACAGCGTTTGTTAACGGGTCGATGCGTGAATTTGTCGACTTGGGATATTTAACGATTGTCTCGCATAGAAATTAATTATAACCACAATAATTGCATTCAGCGAACATTACCGGTATTTTTGCCTATTATCCTTTATTGTGTTTATGTCTACCTAGCTAGTACGCAGATTTCACGATTTCGGATTTCACTTCAAATTACCGAGCGCCTGGTTTGGTGTTATGCTATGAAGACGCGCTAGACTAGTACTACTGAGCGTTTGATTGAAAGTGATTGTTGACTAGATACTATTGCCGTACTGTTCGAATACAAGTGCCGGGTAGAAAAGTGTTAAATACAGGTGTTATGCTGCCGCATCAGGTGAAAACACCTATGGCAGACGTTATTAGTTAGAAAAGGTGTGTGTCACGGACGTATTATTCTTTCATATTAACTATCATCTACTGCGTAATAATTACGGGTGATATCGAATCGTGTTCTTTATGTAAAGCGTGCGGAGTGCTACTAAACCTATTTATGAGCTCGAACTTTAAGTCTAGCCAACTGAACGAATGTTTAAATTCAACTCTGGTTTTAATCTATATTTTTTTGTTTCCTTTCTGCTTGCGAATAAACATCAGCGAATCGCAGCTTAGGAACGCCGTGGAAAACCAGCACTTCGTTATAGTTATAAATAAACGTTTAAGACCCGTTGGCTGTCGTTGAACTCGATAAAAAAGAGCGTAATAAAGCTACACCAGTGTGTACTGAGCTGTTAAAGTCGTTGGAGCACCCCCGAAGTAGGAAACACTAGCAAACTATCACCACTTTCCTGGTACGCCAGACCACGAACTCGCGCACCCCAGCTACTCGTACGTTATTTATTGGTGGCCTAACCTGTATTTTTCGTGTATTATAGTTGCGACTGGGGGTCGGAGCGCCGCGTAAGCAGGAGTCTACACGCCGTCGAAAAAGATTAAGCTCCGACAATTAGTTCATTACCATTTTAGGGATAAAGCTCCAATTACTGAAACATGGTTTCTTGGAGAGAATAAATACAAGGTTGGACCTGCCCAAAAGTTGACAGTACTACGAATTAGTTCGGATCCCACCTGTACTCTCGCCCTGGAATATATCACTCGACACAAAGGGGCCGAAGTTTTAAGATATTACTAAGTCTAGTACGTTGCTATTAACCTATCGCTCCTATTAGACTTATGGCCACTTCGTACGATTTTATAAGGAAAAATAATATTAGTATTTCAAATAGTACTAAAAGCACGTGGCAGCTAAAAGAAATATATAGGATTCGAAACCGGTTAGATGTTGATACAGCACACTCTATCTGCAGAGCTTTCGTCATGTCACGAATCGACTATTGCAATGCTTTGTACAGCGGATTACCTGCAGTCAGTTTCTCACCAATACGGCGCCTTCTCCATGCAGCAGCCAGGTTGGTATCGGGGAGTCGTCGCCAAGAACATATAACGCCCGTGTTGAAGCATCTGCACTGGTTGCCACTAGAAAAACGAATTCAATATAAAACACTTCTAATCATATACAACGCACTCACTTCCAAAACTCCGACGTATATAGCAGATATGCTAACGACTTCAATGTAGACACGACTTGGTAACGAACGAGTGCTGCGAATTGATACGATAAGAAACAATAACTTCCAATTTCTGGGACCATCTGAATGGAATAAATAGCCGCCTGCATTGCGAAATCCGAATCTTGAACTGACTCACTTCAAATCAAGACTAAAGACTCATCTTTTTCCAATAGAAACATAACATTTTGATTGAATTGATCTCAATAGCATCAAAGAACTTTGCACTTTTGTGACGCTCTTGACATGATTTGATTGAATCGAACTCAATACCATCAAACAACTTTGCGCTTTTGTGACGCTTATGCGAAAAAAGCGCGTTATAAATCCATTATTATTATTATTATTAGTACTGGGAGCACGGTTACTTATTTGTGCCGCCGACCACTGTTCTTCCCTTACACTATGCCCTTTTTTGCTCTAGTTCATAGCAATCAAGCAACAATGCCGCGCATTCTTTGCGCTCCAAAAGACAAGAATCGGCTTCGTAAGGTCTATCGATAACGAAACCCGAGTATAGGCGTTTCCTGTTTTCCGAATAGCTAGTCCACTGGGCCAAGGGCCTAGTATAAGCTCCTTTCCAGTGAGACAACTATATCACTGTAACCAGTAAGCAGTATTCGTAACACTCGGTGTACGGTACTATATTCCAGCACGTTCAAAACCATTACCAGCTATATAAAACCATTAAAAAACAAAAACTAAAATCAGTAATATTAGCTAGGTAACTCAGCACCAAAAACAAAATAAAACAAGTTGCAAATTGATGAGCGACTATTTTCGGAAAATACACGACTACACTGAACGAGATCAGAACCAGACTGAAAACCTAAGAAAGATTAAACTAAACTTAGACATAGCTAGTAGGAAAAACAAGTCGACATTATGCAAATTAGTAATAAAAAAATTAATTTTTATAAATTTTAAAAATTTGGAGGGACACATGTAATAATTTTATGAAAAATAAAAATTGGAATTTTAACCCCGGGAACCCTTGGTAGCCTACTAAACCTCTGACACTAACAACAGTTGCGAAAGAAACGCCCAATATCTGTTTGCGACCTAGCTAGGTAATTAATGTGGAAAATTCATTTGTTCTCTTGTTCATTCCTGATATCTCTATCCTAAACTTCCCAAATTACTACAATTTTCCAAAATACATTACCTTCTACCACATTACTCATTTTTCGGTCCACTTACTATTCCTACCCCTCTATCCATCTACCATTTCTTTTCTGTTTTTGCTAAAATTTTTCAACAGTTGCGAAAGAAACACCCAATATCTGTTTGCGACCTAGCTAGGTAATTAATGTGGAAAATTCATTTGTTCTCTTGTTCATTCCTGATATCTCTATCCTAAACTTCCCAAATTACTACAATTTTCCAAAATACATTACCTTCTACCACATTACTCATTTTTCGGTCCACTTACTATTCCTACCCCTCTATCCATCTACCATTTCTTTTCTGTTTTTGCTAAAATTTTTAATTTCATTTCTGTAAAATTATATCCCTACTATCTCCATTCTCTCTGATACCTTTAATAAAAAATCACTTTCCCTTTCCCAAAATACCTTATTTATTCCAAACTATAGCCTACTCTTAGCTTCTCCACCAATCCCTTTACCAAATTATAATAACGTTCTTTCTTCCTCCATCCCTTTAAAATACTCTATTGAACCCACATGTCTTTCCAATACCTTCCCAAATCTTTCTTTTTTCTTCGCTCCATCTCAAATTTCATATTTTACCACC